>JAKKIB010000171.1:10000-140809 GCA_023089585.1 Melophagus ovinus
AATGATAATGATAATGATAATGATAATGATAATGATAATGATAATGATAATGATAATGATAATGATAATGATAATGATAATGATAATGATAATGATAATGATGATATGATAATGATAATGATAATGATTGATAATGATAATGATAATGATAATGATAATGATAATGATTAATGATAATGATAATGATAATGATAATGATAATGATAATGATAATGATAATGATAATGATAATGATAATGATAATGATAATGATAATGATAATGATAATGATAATGATAATGATAATGATAATGATAATGATAATGATAATGATAATGATAATGATAATGATAATGATAATGATAATGATAATGATAATGATAATAATAATGATAATGATAATGATAATGATAATGATAATGATAATGATAATGATAATGATAATGATAATGATAATGATAATGATAATGATAATGATAATGATAATGATAATGATAATGATAATGATAATGATAATGATAATGATAATGATAATGATAATGATAATGATAATGATAATGATAATGATAATGAAAATGATAATGATAATGATAATGATAATGATAATGATAATGATAATGATAATGATAATGATAATGATAATGATAATGATAATGATAATGATAATGATAATGATAATGATAATGATAATGATAATGATAATGATAATGATAATGATAATGATAATGATAATGATAATGATAATGATAATGATAATGATAATGATAATGATAATGATAATGATAATGATAATGATAATGATAATGATAATGATAATGATAATGATAATGATAATGATAATGATAATGATAATGATAATGATAATGATAATGATAATGATAATGATAATGATAATGATAATGATAATGATAATGATAATGATAATGATAATGATAATGATAATGATAATGATAATGATAATGATAATGATAATGATAATGATAATGATAATGATAATGATAATGATAATGATAATGATAATGATAATGATAATGATAATGATAATGATAATGATAATGATAATGATAATGATAATGATAATGATAATGATAATGATAATGATAATGATAATGATAATGATAATGATAATGATAATGATAATGATAATGATAATGATAATGATAATGATAATGATAATGATAATGATAATGATAATGATAATGATAATGATAATGATAATGAAATGATAATGATAATGATAATGATAATGATAATGATAATGATAATGATAATGATAATGATAATGATAATGATAATGATAATGATAATGATAATGATAATGATAATGATAATGATAATGATAATGATAATGATAATGATAATGATAATGATAATGATAATGATAATGATAATGATAATGATAATGATAATGATAATGATAATGATAATGATAATGATAATGATAATGATAATGATAATGATAATGATAATGATAATGATAATGATAATGATAATGATAATGATAATGATAATGATAATGATAATGATAATGATAATGATAATGATAATGATAATGATAATGATAATGATAATGATAATGATAATGATAATGATAATGATAATGATAATGATAATGATAATGATAATGATAATGATAATGATAATGATAATGATAATGATAATGATAATGATAATGATAATGATAATGATAATGATAATGATAATGATAATGATAATGATAATGATAATGATAATGATAATGATAATGATAATGATAATGATAATGATAATGATAATGATAATGATAATGATAATGATAATGATAATGATAATGATAATGATAATGATAATGATAATGATAATGATAATGATAATGATAATGATAATGATAATGATAATGATAATGATAATGATAATGATAATGATAATGATAATGATAATGATAATGATAATGATAATGATAATGATAATGATAATGATAATATAATGATAATGATAATGATAATGATAATGATAATGATAATGATAATGATAATGATAATGATAATGATAATGATAATGATAATGATAATGATAATGATAATGATAATGATAATGATAATGATAATGATAATGATAATGATAATGATAATGATAATGATAATGATAATGATAATGATAATGATAATGATAATGATAATGATAATGATAATGATAATGATAATGATAATGATAATGATAATGATAATGATAATGATAATGATAATGATAATGATAATGATAATGATAATGATAATGATAATGATAATGATAATGATAATGATAATGATAATGATAATGATAATGATAATGATAATGATAATGATAATGATAATGATAATGATAATGATAATGATAATGATAATGATAATGATAATGATAATGATAATGATAATGATAATGATAATGATAATGATAATGATAATGATAATGATAATGATAATGATAATGATAATGATAATGATAATGATAATGAAATGATAATGATAATGATAATGATAATGATAATGATAATGATAATGATAATGATAATGATAATGATAATGATAATGATAATGATAATGATAATGATAATGATAATGATAATGATAATGATAATGATAATGATAATGATAATGATAATGATAATGATAATGATAATGATAATGATAATGATAATGATAATGATAATGATAATGATAATGATAATGATAATGATAATGATAATGATAATGATAATGATAATGATAATGATAATGATAATGATAATGATAATGATAATGATAATGATAATGATAATGATAATGATAATGATAATGATAATGATAATGATAATGATAATGATAATGATAATGATAATGATAATGATAATGATAATGATAATGATAATGATAATGATAATGATAATGATAATGATAATGATAATGATAATGATAATGATAATGATAATGATAATGATAATGATAATGATAATGATAATGATAATGATAATGATAATGATAATGATAATGATAATGATAATGATAATGATAATGATAATGATAATGATAATGATAATGATAATGATAATGATAATGATAATGATAATGATAATGATAATGATAATGATAATGATAATGATAATGATAATGATAATGATAATGATAATGATAATGATAATGATAATGATAATGATAATGATAATGATAATGATAATGATAATGATAATGATAATGATAATGATAATGATAATGATAATGATAATGATAATGATAATGATAATGATAATGATAATGATAATGATAATGATAATGATAATGATAATGATAATGATAATGATAATGATAATGATAATGATAATGATAATGATAATGATAATGATAATGATAATGATAATGATAATGATAATGATAATGATAATGATAATGATAATGATAATGATAATGATAATGATAATGATAATGATAATGATAATGATAATGATAATGATAATGATAATGATAATGATAATGATAATGATAATGATAATGATAATGATAATGATAATGATAATGATAATGATAATGATAATGATAATGATAATGATAATGATAATGATAATGATAATGATAATGATAATGATAATGATAATGATAATGATAATGATAATGATAATGATAATGATAATGATAATGATAATGATAATGATAATGATAATGATAATGATAATGATAATGATAATGATAATGATAATGATAATGATAATGATAATGATAATGATAATGATAATGATAATGATAATGATAATGATAATGATAATGATAATGATAATGATAATGATAATGATAATGATAATGATAATGATAATGATAATGATAATGATAATGATAATGATAATGATAATGATAATGATAATGATAATGATAATGATAATGATAATGATAATGATAATGATAATGATAATGATAATGATAATGATAATGATAATGATAATGATAATGAATGATAATGATAATGATAATGATAATGATAATGATAATGATAATGATAATGATAATGATAATGATAATGATAATGATAATGATAATGATAATGATAATGATAATGATAATGATAATGATAATGATAATGATAATGATAATGATAATGATAATGATAATGATAATGATAATGATAATGATAATGATAATGATAATGATAATGATAATGATAATGATAATGATAATGATAATGATAATGATAATGATAATGATAATGATAATGATAATGATAATGATAATGATAATGATAATGATAATGATAATGATAATGATAATGATAATGATAATGATAATGATAATGATAATGATAATGATAATGATAATGATAATGATAATGATAATGATAATGATAATGATAATGATAATGATAATGATAATGATAATGATAATGATAATGATAATGATAATGATAATGATAATGATAATGATAATGATAATGATAATGATAATGATAATGATAATGATAATGATAATGATAATGATAATGATAATGATAATGATAATGATAATGATAATGATAATGATAATGATAATGATAATGATAATGATAATGATAATGATAATGATAATGATAATGATAATGATAATGATAATGATAATGATAATGATAATGATAATGATAATGATAATGATAATGATAATGATAATGATAATGATAATGATAATGATAATGATAATGATAATGATAATGATAATGATAATGATAATGATAATGATAATGATAATGATAATGATAATGATAATGATAATGATAATGATAATGATAATGATAATGATAATGATAATGATAATGATAATGATAATGATAATGATAATGATAATGATAATGATAATGATAATGATAATGATAATGATAATGATAATGATAATGATAATGATAATGATAATGATAATGATAATGATAATGATAATGATAATGATAATGATAATGATAATGATAATGATAATGATAATGATAATGATAATGATAATGATAATGATAATGATAATGATAATGATAATGATAATGATAATGATAATGATAATGATAATGATAATGATAATGATAATGATAATGATAATGATAATGATAATGATAATGATAATGATAATGATAATGATAATGATAATGATAATGATAATGATAATGATAATGATAATGATAATGATAATGATAATGATAATGATAATGATAATGATAATGATAATGATAATGATAATGATAATGATAATGATAATGATAATGATAATGATAATGATAATGATAATGATAATGATAATGATAATGATAATGATAATGATAATGATAATGATAATGATAATGATAATGATAATGATAATGATAATGATAATGATAATGATAATGATAATGATAATGATAATGATAATGATAATGATAATGATAATGATAATGATAATGATAATGATAATGATAATGATAATGATAATGATAATGATAATGATAATGATAATGATAATGATAATGATAATGATAATGATAATGATAATGATAATGATAATGATAATGATAATGATAATGATAATGATAATGATAATGATAATGATAATGATAATGATAATGATAATGATAATGATAATGATAATGATAATGATAATGATAATGATAATGATAATGATAATGATAATGATAATGATAATGATAATGATAATGATAATGATAATGATAATGATAATGATAATGATAATGATAATGATAATGATAATGATAATGATAATGATAATGATAATGATAATGATAATGATAATGATAATGATAATGATAATGATAATGATAATGATAATGATAATGATAATGATAATGATAATGATAATGATAATGATAATGATAATGATAATGATAATGATAATGATAATGATAATGATAATGATAATGATAATGATAATGATAATGATAATGATAATGATAATGATAATGATAATGATAATGATAATGATAATGATAATGATAATGATAATGATAATGATAATGATAATGATAATGATAATGATAATGATAATGATAATGATAATGATAATGATAATGATAATGATAATGATAATGATAATGATAATGATAATGATAATGATAATGATAATGATAATGATAATGATAATGATAATGATAATGATAATGATAATGATAATGATAATGATAATGATAATGATAATGATAATGATAATGATAATGATAATGATAATGATAATGATAATGATAATGATAATGATAATGATAATGATAATGATAATGATAATGATAATGATAATGATAATGATAATGATAATGATAATGATAATGATAATGATAATGATAATGATAATGATAATGATAATGATAATGATAATGATAATGATAATGATAATGATAATGATAATGATAATGATAATGATAATGATAATGATAATGATAATGATAATGATAATGATAATGATAATGATAATGATAATGATAATGATAATGATAATGATAATGATAATGATAATGATAATGATAATGATAATGATAATGATAATGATAATGATAATGATAATGATAATGATAATGATAATGATAATGATAATGATAATGATAATGATAATGATAATGATAATGATAATGATAATGATAATGATAATGATAATGATAATGATAATGATAATGATAATGATAATGATAATGATAATGATAATGATAATGATAATGATAATGATAATGATAATGATAATGATAATGATAATGATAATGATAATGATAATGATAATGATAATGATAATGATAATGATAATGATAATGATAATGATAATGATAATGATAATGATAATGATAATGATAATGATAATGATAATGATAATGATAATGATAATGATAATGATAATGATAATGATAATGATAATGATAATGATAATGATAATGATAATGATAATGATAATGATAATGATAATGATAATGATAATGATAATGATAATGATAATGATAATGATAATGATAATGATAATGATAATGATAATGATAATGATAATGATAATGATAATGATAATGATAATGATAATGATAATGATAATGATAATGATAATGATAATGATAATGATAATGATAATGATAATGATAATGATAATGATAATGATAATGATAAATAATGATAATGATAATGATAATGATAATGATAATGATAATGATAATGATAATGATAATGATAATGATAATGATAATGATAATGATAATGATAATGATAATGATAATGATAATGATAATGATAATGATAATGATAATGATAATGATAATGATAATGATAATGATAATGATAATGATAATGATAATGATAATGATAATGATAATGATAATGATAATGATAATGATAATGATAATGATAATGATAATGATAATGATAATGATAATGATAATGATAATGATAATGATAATGATAATGATAATGATAATGATAATGATAATGATAATGATAATGATAATGATAATGATAATGATAATGATAATGATAATGATAATGATAATGATAATGATAATGATAATGATAATGATAATGATAATGATAATGATAATGATAATGATAATGATAATGATAATGATAATGATAATGATAATGATAATGATAATGATAATGATAATGATAATGATAATGATAATGATAATGATAATGATAATGATAATGATAATGATAATGATAATGATAATGATAATGATAATGATAATGATAATGATAATGATAATGATAATGATAATGATAATGATAATGATAATGATAATGATAATGATAATGATAATGATAATGATAATGATAATGATAATGATAATGATAATGATAATGATAATGATAATGATAATGATAATGATAATGATAATGATAATGATAATGATAATGATAATGATAATGATAATGATAATGATAATGATAATGATAATGATAATGATAATGATAATGATAATGATAATGATAATGATAATGATAATGATAATGATAATGATAATGATAATGATAATGATAATGATAATGATAATGATAATGATAATGATAATGATAATGATAATGATAATGATAATGATAATGATAATGATAATGATAATGATAATGATAATGATAATGATAATGATAATGATAATGATAATGATAATGATAATGATAATGATAATGATAATGATAATGATAATGATAATGATAATGATAATGATAATGATAATGATAATGATAATGATAATGATAATGATAATGATAATGATAATGATAATGATAATGATAATGATAATGATAATGATAATGATAATGATAATGATAATGATAATGATAATGATAATGATAATGATAATGATAATGATAATGATAATGATAATGATAATGATAATGATAATGATAATGATAATGATAATGATAATGATAATGATAATGATAATGATAATGATAATGATAATGATAATGATAATGATAATGATAATGATAATGATAATGATAATGATAATGATAATGATAATGATAATGATAATGATAATGATAATGATAATGATAATGATAATGATAATGATAATGATAATGATAATGATAATGATAATGATAATGATAATGATAATGATAATGATAATGATAATGATAATGATAATGATAATGATAATGATAATGATAATGATAATGATAATGATAATGATAATGATAATGATAATGATAATGATAATGATAATGATAATGATAATGATAATGATAATGATAATGATAATGATAATGATAATGATAATGATAATGATAATGATAATGATAATGATAATGATAATGATAATGATAATGATAATGATAATGATAATGATAATGATAATGATAATGATAATGATAATGATAATGATAATGATAATGATAATGATAATGATAATGATAATGATAATGATAATGATAATGATAATGATAATGATAATGATAATGATAATGATAATGATAATGATAATGATAATGATAATGATAATGATAATGATAATGATAATGATAATGATAATGATAATGATAATGATAATGATAATGATAATGATAATGATAATGATAATGATAATGATAATGATAATGATAATGATAATGATAATGATAATGATAATGATAATGATAATGATAATGATAATGATAATGATAATGATAATGATAATGATAATGATAATGATAATGATAATGATAATGATAATGATAATGATAATGATAATGATAATGATAATGATAATGATAATGATAATGATAATGATAATGATAATGATAATGATAATGATAATGATAATGATAATGATAATGATAATGATAATGATAATGATAATGATAATGATAATGATAATGATAATGATAATGATAATGATAATGATAATGATAATGATAATGATAATGATAATGATAATGATAATGATAATGATAATGATAATGATAATGATAATGATAATGATAATGATAATGATAATGATAATGATAATGATAATGATAATATAATGATAATGATAATGATAATGATAATGATAATGATAATGATAATGATAATGATAATGATAATGATAATGATAATGATAATGATAATGATAATGATAATGATAATGATAATGATAATGATAATGATAATGATAATGATAATGATAATGATAATGATAATGATAATGATAATGATAATGATAATGATAATGATAATGATAATGATAATGATAATGATAATGATAATGATAATGATAATGATAATGATAATGATAATGATAATGATAATGATAATGATAATGATAATGATAATGATAATGATAATGATAATGATAATGATAATGATAATGATAATGATAATGATAATGATAAATAAATGATAATGATAATGATAATGATAATGATAATGATAATGATAATGATAATGATAATGATAATGATAATGATAATGATAATGATAATGATAATGATAATGATAATGATAATGATAATGATAATGATAATGATAATGATAATGATAATGATAATGATAATGATAATGATAATGATAATGATAATGATAATGATAATGATAATGATAATGATAATGATAATGATAATGATAATGATAATGATAATGATAATGATAATGATAATGATAATGATAATGATAATGATAATGATAATGATAATGATAATGATAATGATAATGATAATGATAATGATAATGATAATGATAATGATAATGATAATGATAATGATAATGATAATGATAATGATAATGATAATGATAATGATAATGATAATGATAATGATAATGATAATGATAATGATAATGATAATGATAATGATAATGATAATGATAATGATAATGATAATGATAATGATAATGATAATGATAATGATAATGATAATGATAATGATAATGATAATGATAATGATAATGATAATGATAATGATAATGATAATGATAATGATAATGATAATGATAATGATAATGATAAAATAATGATAATGATAATGATAATGATAATGATAATGATAATGATAATGATAATGATAATGATAATGATAATGATAATGATAATGATAATGATAATGATAATGATAATGATAATGATAATGATAATGATAATGATAATGATAATGATAATGATAATGATAATGATAATGATAATGATAATGATAATGATAATGATAATGATAATGATAATGATAATGATAATGATAATGATAATGATAATGATAATGATAATGATAATGATAATGATAATGATAATGATAATGATAATGATAATGATAATGATAATGATAATGATAATGATAATGATAATGATAATGATAATGATAATGATAATGATAATGATAATGATAATGATAATGATAATGATAAATAATGATAATGATAATGATAATGATAATGATAATGATAATGATAATGATAATGATAATGATAATGATAATGATAATGATAATGATAATGATAATGATAATGATAATGATAATGATAATGATAATGATAATGATAATGATAATGATAATGATAATGATAATGATAATGATAATGATAATGATAATGATAATGATAATGATAATGATAATGATAATGATAATGATAATGATAATGATAATGATAATGATAATGATAATGATAATGATAATGATAATGATAATGATAATGATAATGATAATGATAATGATAATGATAATGATAATGATAATGATAATGATAATGATAATGATAATGATAATGATAATGATAATGATAATGATAATGATAATGATAATGATAATGATAATGATAATGATAATGATAATGATAATGATAATGATAATGATAATGATAATGATAATGATAATGATAATGATAATGATAATGATAATGATAATGATAATGATAATGATAATGATAATGATAATGATAATGATAATGATAATGATAATGATAATGATAATGATAATGATAATGATAATGATAATGATAATGATAATGATAATGATAATGATAATGATAATGATAATGATAATGATAATGATAATGATAATGATAATGATAATGATAATGATAATGATAATGATAATGATAATGATAATGATAATGATAATGATAATGATAATGATAATGATAATGATAATGATAATGATAATGATAATGATAATGATAATGATAATGATAATGATAATGATAATGATAATGATAATGATAATGATAATGATAATGATAATGATAATGATAATGATAATGATAATGATAATGATAATGATAATGATAATGATAATGATAATGATAATGATAATGATAATGATAATGATAATGATAATGATAATGATAATGATAATGATAATGATAATGATAATGATAATGATAATGATAATGATAATGATAATGATAATGATAATGATAATGATAATGATAATGATAATGATAATGATAATGATAATGATAATGATAATGATAATGATAATGATAATGATAATGATAATGATAATGATAATGATAATGATAATGATAATGATAATGATAATGATAATGATAATGATAATGATAATGATAATGATAATGATAATGATAATGATAATGATAATGATAATGATAATGATAATGATAATGATAATGATAATGATAATGATAATGATAATGATAATGATAATGATAATGATAATGATAATGATAATGATAATGATAATGATAATGATAATGATAATGATAATGATAATGATAATGATAATGATAATGATAATGATAATGATAATGATAATGATAATGATAATGATAATGATAATGATAATGATAATGATAATGATAATGATAATGATAATGATAATGATAATGATAATGATAATGATAATGATAATGATAATGATAATGATAATGATAATGATAATGATAATGATAATGATAATGATAATGATAATGATAATGATAATGATAATGATAATGATAATGATAATGATAATGATAATGATAATGATAATGATAATGATAATGATAATGATAATGATAATGATAATGATAATGATAATGATAATGATAATGATAATGATAATGATAATGATAATGATAATGATAATGATAATGATAATGATAATGATAATGATAATGATAATGATAATGATAATGATAATGATAATGATAATGATAATGATAATGATAATGATAATGATAATGATAATGATAATGATAATGATAATGATAATGATAATGATAATGATAATGATAATGATAATGATAATGATAATGATAATGATAATGATAATGATAATGATAATGATAATGATAATGATAATGATAATGATAATGATAATGATAATGATAATGATAATGATAATGATAATGATAATGATAATGATAATGATAATGATAATGATAATGATAATGATAATGATAATGATAATGATAATGATAATGATAATGATAATGATAATGATAATGATAATGATAATGATAATGATAATGATAATGATAATGATAATGATAATGATAATGATAATGATAATGATAATGATAATGATAATGATAATGATAATGATAATGATAATGATAATGATAATGATAATGATAATGATAATGATAATGATAATGATAATGATAATGATAATGATAATGATAATGATAATGATAATGATAATGATAATGATAATGATAATGATAATGATAATGATAATGATAATGATAATGATAATGATAATGATAATGATAATGATAATGATAATGATAATGATAATGATAATGATAATGATAATGATAATGATAATGATAATGATAATGATAATGATAATGATAATGATAATGATAATGATAATGATAATGATAATGATAATGATAATGATAATGATAATGATAATGATAATGATAATGATAATGATAATGATAATGATAATGATAATGATAATGATAATGATAATGATAATGATAATGATAATGATAATGATAATGATAATGATAATGATAATGATAATGATAATGATAATGATAATGATAATGATAATGATAATGATAATGATAATGATAATGATAATGATAATGATAATGATAATGATAATGATAATGATAATGATAATGATAATGATAATGATAATGATAATGATAATGATAATGATAATGATAATGATAATGATAATGATAATGATAATGATAATGATAATGATAATGATAATGATAATGATAATGATAATGATAATGATAATGATAATGATAATGATAATGATAATGATAATGATAATGATAATGATAATGATAATGATAATGATAATGATAATGATAATGATAATGATAATGATAATGATAATGATAATGATAATGATAATGATAATGATAATGATAATGATAATGATAATGATAATGATAATGATAATGATAATGATAATGATAATGATAATGATAATGATAATGATAATGATAATGATAATGATAATGATAATGATAATGATAATGATAATGATAATGATAATGATAATGATAATGATAATGATAATGATAATGATAATGATAATGATAATGATAATGATAATGATAATGATAATGATAATGATAATGATAATGATAATGATAATGATAATGATAATGATAATGATAATGATAATGATAATGATAATGATAATGATAATGATAATGATAATGATAATGATAATGATAATGATAATGATAATGATAATGATAATGATAATGATAATGATAATGATAATGATAATGATAATGATAATGATAATGATAATGATAATGATAATGATAATGATAATGATAATGATAATGATAATGATAATGATAATGATAATGATAATGATAATGATAATGATAATGATAATGATAATGATAATGATAATGATAATGATAATGATAATGATAATGATAATGATAATGATAATGATAATGATAATGATAATGATAATGATAATGATAATGATAATGATAATGATAATGATAATGATAATGATAATGATAATGATAATGATAATGATAATGATAATGATAATGATAATGATAATGATAATGATAATGATAATGATAATGATAATGATAATGATAATGATAATGATAATGATAATGATAATGATAATGATAATGATAATGATAATGATAATGATAATGATAATGATAATGATAATGATAATGATAATGATAATGATAATGATAATGATAATGATAATGATAATGATAATGATAATGATAATGATAATGATAATGATAATGATAATGATAATGATAATGATAATGATAATGATAATGATAATGATAATGATAATGATAATGATAATGATAATGATAATGATAATGATAATGATAATGATAATGATAATGATAATGATAATGATAATGATAATGATAATGATAATGATAATGATAATGATAATGATAATGATAATGATAATGATAATGATAATGATAATGATAATGATAATGATAATGATAATGATAATGATAATGATAATGATAATGATAATGATAATGATAATGATAATGATAATGATAATGATAATGATAATGATAATGATAATGATATGATAATGATAATGATAATGATAATGATAATGATAATGATAATGATAATGATAATGATAATGATAATGATAATGATAATGATAATGATAATGATAATGATAATGATAATGATAATGATAATGATAATGATAATGATAATGATAATGATAATGATAATGATAATGATAATGATAATGATAATAATGAATGATAATGATAATGATAATGATAATGATAAGATAATAATGATAATGATAATGATAATGATAATGATAATGATAATGATAATGATAAATGAATAATGATAATGATAATGATTGATATGATAATGATAATGATAATGATAATGATAATGATAATGATAATGATAATGATAATGATAATGATAATGATAATGATAATGATAATGATAATGATAATGATAATGATAATGATAATGATAATGATAATGATAATGATAATGATAATGATAATGATAATGATAATGATAATGATAATGATAATGATAATGATAATGATAAATGATAATGATAATGATAATGATAATGATAATGATAATGATAATGATAATGATAATGATAATGATAATGATAATGATAATGATAATGATAATGATAATGATAATGATAATGATAATGATAATGATAATGATAATGATAATGATAATGATAATGATAATGATAATGATAATGATAATGATAATGATAATGATAATGATAATGATAATGATAATGATAATGATAATGATAATGATAATGATAATGATAATGATAATGATAATGATAATGATAATGATAATGATAATGATAATGATAATGATAATGATAATGATAATGATAATGATAATGATAATGATAATGATAATGATAATGATAATGATAATGATAATGATAATGATAATGATAATGATAATGATAATGATAATGATAATGATAATGATAATAATGATGATAATGATAATGATAATGATAATGATAATGATAATGATAATGATAATGATAATGATAATGATAATGATAATGATAATGATAATGATAATGATAATGATAATGATAATGATAATGATAATGATAATGATAATGATAATGATAATGATAATGATAATGATAATGATAATGATAATGATAATGATAATGATAATGATAATGATAATGATAATGATAATGATGAAATGATAATGATAATGATAATGATAATGATAATGATAATGATAATGATAATAATGATATGATAATGATAATGATAATGATAATGATAATGATAATGATAATGATAATGATAATGATAATGATAATGATAATGATGATGATAATGATAATGATAATGATAATGATAATGATAATGATAATGATAATGATAATGATAATGATAATGATAATGATAATGATAATGATAATGATAATGATAATGATAATGATAATGATAATGATAATGATAATGATAATGATAATGATAATGATAATGATAATGATAATGATAATGATAATGATAATGATAATGATAATGATAATGATAATGATAATGATAATGATAATGATAATGATAATGATAATGATAATGATAATGATAATGATAATGATAATGATAATGATAATGATAATGATAATGATAATGATAATGATAATGATAATGATAATGATAATGATAATGATAATGATAATGATAATGATAATGATAATGATAATGATAATGATAATGATAATGATAATGATAATGATAATGATAATGATAATGATAATGATAATGATAATGATAATGATAATGATAATGATAATGATAATGATAATGATAATGATAATGATAATGATAATGATAATGATAATGATAATGATAATGATAATGATAATGATAATGATAATGATAATGATAATGATAATGATAATGATAATGATAATGATAATGATAATGATAATGATAATGATAATGATAATGATAATGATAATGATAATGATAATGATAATGATAATGATAATGATAATGATAATGATAATGATAATGATAATGATAATGATAATGATAATGATAATGATAATGATAATGATAATGATAATGATAATGATAATGATAATGATAATGATAATGATAATGATAATGATAATGATAATGATAATGATAATGATAATGATAATGATAATGATAATGATAATGATAATGATAATGATAATGATAATGATAATGATAATGATAATGATAATGATAATGATAATGATAATGATAATGATAATGATAATGATAATGATAATGATAATGATAATGATAATGATAATGATAATGATAATGATAATGATAATGATAATGATAATGATAATGATAATGATAATGATAATGATAATGATAATGATAATGATAATGATAATGATAATGATAATGATAATGATAATGATAATGATAATGATAATGATAATGATAATGATAATGATAATGATAATGATAATGATAATGATAATGATAATGATAATGATAATGATAATGATAATGATAATGATAATGATAATGATAATGATAATGATAATGATAATGATAATGATAATGATAATGATAATGATAATGATAATGATAATGATAATGATAATGATAATGATAATGATAATGATAATGATAATGATAATGATAATGATAATGATAATGATAATGATAATGATAATGATAATGATAATGATAATGATAATGATAATGATAATGATAATGATAATGATAATGATAATGATAATGATAATGATAATGATAATGATAATGATAATGATAATGATAATGATAATGATAATGATAATGATAATGATAATGATAATGATAATGATAATGATAATGATAATGATAATGATAATGATAATGATAATGATAATGATAATGATAATGATAATGATAATGATAATGATAATGATAATGATAATGATAATGATAATGATAATGATAATGATAATGATAATGATAATGATAATGATAATGATAATGATAATGATAATGATAATGATAATGATAATGATAATGATAATGATAATGATAATGATAATGATAATGATAATGATAATGATAATGATAATGATAATGATAATGATAATGATAATGATAATGATAATGATAATGATAATGATAATGATAATGATAATGATAATGATAATGATAATGATAATGATAATGATAATGATAATGATAATGATAATGATAATGATAATGATAATGATAATGATAATGATAATGATAATGATAATGATAATGATAATGATAATGATAATGATAATGATAATGATAATGATAATGATAATGATAATGATAATGATAATGATAATGATAATGATAATGATAATGATAATGATAATGATAATGATAATGATAATGATAATGATAATGATAATGATAATGATAATGATAATGATAATGATAATGATAATGATAATGATAATGATAATGATAATGATAATGATAATGATAATGATAATGATAATGATAATGATAATGATAATGATAATGATAATGATAATGATAATGATAATGATAATGATAATGATAATGATAATGATAATGATAATGATAATGATAATGATAATGATAATGATAATGATAATGATAATGATAATGATAATGATAATGATAATGATAATGATAATGATAATGATAATGATAATGATAATGATAATGATAATGATAATGATAATGATAATGATAATGATAATGATAATGATAATGATAATGATAATGATAATGATAATGATAATGATAATGATAATGATAATGATAATGATAATGATAATGATAATGATAATGATAATGATAATGATAATGATAATGATAATGATAATGATAATGATAATGATAATGATAATGATAATGATAATGATAATGATAATGATAATGATAATGATAATGATAATGATAATGATAATGATAATGATAATGATAATGATAATGATAATGATAATGATAATGATAATGATAATGATAATGATAATGATAATGATAATGATAATGATAATGATAATGATAATGATAATGATAATGATAATGATAATGATAATGATAATGATAATGATAATGATAATGATAATGATAATGATAATGATAATGATAATGATAATGATAATGATAATGATAATGATAATGATAATGATAATGATAATGATAATGATAATGATAATGATAATGATAATGATAATGATAATGATAATGATAATGATAATGATAATGATAATGATAATGATAATGATAATGATAATGATAATGATAATGATAATGATAATGATAATGATAATGATAATGATAATGATAATGATAATGATAATGATAATGATAATGATAATGATAATGATAATGATAATGATAATGATAATGATAATGATAATGATAATGATAATGATAATGATAATGATAATGATAATGATAATGATAATGATAATGATAATGATAATGATAATGATAATGATAATGATAATGATAATGATAATGATAATGATAATGATAATGATAATGATAATGATAATGATAATGATAATGATAATGATAATGATAATGATAATGATAATGATAATGATAATGATAATGATAATGATAATGATAATGATAATGATAATGATAATGATAATGATAATGATAATGATAATGATAATGATAATGATAATGATAATGATAATGATAATGATAATGATAATGATAATGATAATGATAATGATAATGATAATGATAATGATAATGATAATGATAATAATAATGATAATGATAATGATAATGATAATGATAATGATAATGATAATGATAATGATAATGATAATGATAATGATAATGATAATGATAATGATAATGATAATGATAATGATAATGATAATGATAATGATAATGATAATGATAATGATAATGATAATGATAATGATAATGATAATGATAATGATAATGATAATGATAATGATAATGATAATGATAATGATAATGATAATGATAATGATAATGATAATGATAATGATAATGATAATGATAATGATAATGATAATGATAATGATAATGATAATGATAATGATAATGATAATGATAATGATAATGATAATGATAATGATAATGATAATGATAATGATAATGATAATGATAATGATAATGATAATGATAATGATAATGATAATGATAATGATAATGATAATGATAATGATAATGATAATGATAATGATAATGATAATGATAATGATAATGATAATGATAATGATAATGATAATGATAATGATAATGATAATGATAATGATAATGATAATGATAATGATAATGATAATGATAATGATAATGATAATGATAATGATAATGATAATGATAATGATAATGATAATGATAATGATAATGATAATGATAATGATAATGATAATGATAATGATAATGATAATGATAATGATAATGATAATGATAATGATAATGATAATGATAATGATAATGATAATGATAATGATAATGATAATGATAATGATAATGATAATGATAATGATAATGATAATGATAATGATAATGATAATGATAATGATAATGATAATGATAATGATAATGATAATGATAATGATAATGATAATGATAATGATAATGATAATGATAATGATAATGATAATGATAATGATAATGATAATGATAATGATAATGATAATGATAATGATAATGATAATGATAATGATAATGATAATGATAATGATAATGATAATGATAATGATAATGATAATGATAATGATAATGATAATGATAATGATAATGATAATGATAATGATAATGATAATGATAATGATAATGATAATGATAATGATAATGATAATGATAATGATAATGATAATGATAATGATAATGATAATGATAATGATAATGATAATGATAATGATAATGATAATGATAATGATAATGATAATGATAATGATAATGATAATGATAATGATAATGATAATGATAATGATAATGATAATGATAATGATAATGATAATGATAATGATAATGATAATGATAATGATAATGATAATGATAATGATAATGATAATGATAATGATAATGATAATGATAATGATAATGATAATGATAATGATAATGATAATGATAATGATAATGATAATGATAATGATAATGATAATGATAATGATAATGATAATGATAATGATAATGATAATGA
The DNA here is from genome assembly GCA_023089585.1 of Melophagus ovinus. NCBI lineage: Eukaryota > Metazoa > Arthropoda > Insecta > Diptera > Hippoboscidae > Melophagus > Melophagus ovinus. The sequence continues at coordinate 30,923 of JAKKIB010000171.1, forward strand.
TAATGATAATGATAATGATAATGATAATGATAATGATAATGATAATGATAATGATAATGATAATGATAATGATAATGATAATGATAATGATAATGATAATGATAATGATAATGATAATGATAATGATAATGATAATGATAATGATAATGATAATGATAATGATAATGATAATGATAATGATAATGATAATGATAATGATAATGATAATGATAATGATAATGATAATGATAATGATAATGATAATGATAATGATAATGATAATGATAATGATAATGATAATGATAATGATAATGATAATGATAATGATAATGATAATGATAATGATAATGATAATGATAATGATAATGATAATGATAATGATAATGATAATGATAATGATAATGATAATGATAATGATAATGATAATGATAATGATAATGATAATGATAATGATAATGATAATGATAATGATAATGATAATGATAATGATAATGATAATGATAATGATAATGATAATGATAATGATAATGATAATGATAATGATAATGATAATGATAATGATAATGATAATGATAATGATAATGATAATGATAATGATAATGATAATGATAATGATAATGATAATGATAATGATAATGATAATGATAATGATAATGATAATGATAATGATAATGATAATGATAATGATAATGATAATGATAATGATAATGATAATGATAATGATAATGATAATGATAATGATAATGATAATGATAATGATAATGATAATGATAATGATAATGATAATGATAATGATAATGATAATGATAATGATAATGATAATGATAATGATAATGATAATGATAATGATAATGATAATGATAATGATAATGATAATGATAATGATAATGATAATGATAATGATAATGATAATGATAATGATAATGATAATGATAATGATAATGATAATGATAATGATAATGATAATGATAATGATAATGATAATGATAATGATAATGATAATGATAATGATAATGATAATGATAATGATAATGATAATGATAATGATAATGATAATGATAATGATAATGATAATGATAATGATAATGATAATGATAATGATAATGATAATGATAATGATAATGATAATGATAATGATAATGATAATGATAATGATAATGATAATGATAATGATAATGATAATGATAATGATAATGATAATGATAATGATAATGATAATGATAATGATAATGATAATGATAATGATAATGATAATGATAATGATAATGATAATGATAATGATAATGATAATGATAATGATAATGATAATGATAATGATAATGATAATGATAATGATAATGATAATGATAATGATAATGATAATGATAATGATAATGATAATGATAATGATAATGATAATGATAATGATAATGATAATGATAATGATAATGATAATGATAATGATAATGATAATGATAATGATAATGATAATGATAATGATAATGATAATGATAATGATAATGATAATGATAATGATAATGATAATGATAATGATAATGATAATGATAATGATAATGATAATGATAATGATAATGATAATGATAATGATAATGATAATGATAATGATAATGATAATGATAATGATAATGATAATGATAATGATAATGATAATGATAATGATAATGATAATGATAATGATAATGATAATGATAATGATAATGATAATGATAATGATAATGATAATGATAATGATAATGATAATGATAATGATAATGATAATGATAATGATAATGATAATGATAATGATAATGATAATGATAATGATAATGATAATGATAATGATAATGATAATGATAATGATAATGATAATGATAATGATAATGATAATGATAATGATAATGATAATGATAATGATAATGATAATGATAATGATAATGATAATGATAATGATAATGATAATGATAATGATAATGATAATGATAATGATAATGATAATGATAATGATAATGATAATGATAATGATAATGATAATGATAATGATAATGATAATGATAATGATAATGATAATGATAATGATAATGATAATGATAATGATAATGATAATGATAATGATAATGATAATGATAATGATAATGATAATGATAATGATAATGATAATGATAATGATAATGATAATGATAATGATAATGATAATGATAATGATAATGATAATGATAATGATAATGATAATGATAATGATAATGATAATGATAATGATAATGATAATGATAATGATAATGATAATGATAATGATAATGATAATGATAATGATAATGATAATGATAATGATAATGATAATGATAATGATAATGATAATGATAATGATAATGATAATGATAATGATAATGATAATGATAATGATAATGATAATGATAATGATAATGATAATGATAATGATAATGATAATGATAATGATAATGATAATGATAATGATAATGATAATGATAATGATAATGATAATGATAATGATAATGATAATGATAATGATAATGATAATGATAATGATAATGATAATGATAATGATAATGATAATGATAATGATAATGATAATGATAATGATAATGATAATGATAATGATAATGATAATGATAATGATAATGATAATGATAATGATAATGATAATGATAATGATAATGATAATGATAATGATAATGATAATGATAATGATAATGATAATGATAATGATAATGATAATGATAATGATAATGATAATGATAATGATAATGATAATGATAATGATAATGATAATGATAATGATAATGATAATGATAATGATAATGATAATGATAATGATAATGATAATGATAATGATAATGATAATGATAATGATAATGATAATGATAATGATAATGATAATGATAATGATAATGATAATGATAATGATAATGATAATGATAATGATAATGATAATGATAATGATAATGATAATGATAATGATAATGATAATGATAATGATAATGATAATGATAATGATAATGATAATGATAATGATAATGATAATGATAATGATAATGATAATGATAATGATAATGATAATGATAATGATAATGATAATGATAATGATAATGATAATGATAATGATAATGATAATGATAATGATAATGATAATGATAATGATAATGATAATGATAATGATAATGATAATGATAATGATAATGATAATGATAATGATAATGATAATGATAATGATAATGATAATGATAATGATAATGATAATGATAATGATAATGATAATGATAATGATAATGATAATGATAATGATAATGATAATGATAATGATAATGATAATGATAATGATAATGATAATGATAATGATAATGATAATGATAATGATAATGATAATGATAATGATAATGATAATGATAATGATAATGATAATGATAATGATAATGATAATGATAATGATAATGATAATGATAATGATAATGATAATGATAATGATAATGATAATGATAATGATAATGATAATGATAATGATAATGATAATGATAATGATAATGATAATGATAATGATAATGATAATGATAATGATAATGATAATGATAATGATAATGATAATGATAATGATAATGATAATGATAATGATAATGATAATGATAATGATAATGATAATGATAATGATAATGATAATGATAATGATAATGATAATGATAATGATAATGATAATGATAATGATAATGATAATGATAATGATAATGATAATGATAATGATAATGATAATGATAATGATAATGATAATGATAATGATAATGATAATGATAATGATAATGATAATGATAATGATAATGATAATGATAATGATAATGATAATGATAATGATAATGATAATGATAATGATAATGATAATGATAATGATAATGATAATGATAATGATAATGATAATGATAATGATAATGATAATGATAATGATAATGATAATGATAATGATAATGATAATGATAATGATAATGATAATGATAATGATAATGATAATGATAATGATAATGATAATGATAATGATAATGATAATGATAATGATAATGATAATGATAATGATAATGATAATGATAATGATAATGATAATGATAATGATAATGATAATGATAATGATAATGATAATGATAATGATAATGATAATGATAATGATAATGATAATGATAATGATAATGATAATGATAATGATAATGATAATGATAATGATAATGATAATGATAATGATAATGATAATGATAATGATAATGATAATGATAATGATAATGATAATGATAATGATAATGATAATGATAATGATAATGATAATGATAATGATAATGATAATGATAATGATAATGATAATGATAATGATAATGATAATGATAATGATAATGATAATGATAATGATAATGATAATGATAATGATAATGATAATGATAATGATAATGATAATGATAATGATAATGATAATGATAATGATAATGATAATGATAATGATAATGATAATGATAATGATAATGATAATGATAATGATAATGATAATGATAATGATAATGATAATGATAATGATAATGATAATGATAATGATAATGATAATGATAATGATAATGATAATGATAATGATAATGATAATGATAATGATAATGATAATGATAATGATAATGATAATGATAATGATAATGATAATGATAATGATAATGATAATGATAATGATAATGATAATGATAATGATAATGATAATGATAATGATAATGATAATGATAATGATAATGATAATGATAATGATAATGATAATGATAATGATAATGATAATGATAATGATAATGATAATGATAATGATAATGATAATGATAATGATAATGATAATGATAATGATAATGATAATGATAATGATAATGATAATGATAATGATAATGATAATGATAATGATAATGATAATGATAATGATAATGATAATGATAATGATAATGATAATGATAATGATAATGATAATGATAATGATAATGATATAATGATAATGATAATGATAATGATAATGATAATGATAATGATAATGATAATGATAATGATAATGATAATGATAATGATAATGATAATGATAATGATAATGATAATGATAATGATAATGATAATGATAATGATCCATCACCAGCCATCACCAGCACATCACCATCACCATCACCATCACCATCACCATCACCATCACCATCACCATCACCATCACCATCACCATCACCATCACCATCACCATCACCATCACCATCACCATCACCATCACCATCACCATCACCATCACCATCACCATCACCATCACCATCCATCACCATCACCATCACCATCACCATCACCATCACCATCACCATCACCATCACCATCACCATCACCATCACCATCACCATCACCATCACCATCACCATCACCATCACCATCACCATCACCATCACCATCACCATCACCATCACCATCACCATCACCATCACCATCACCATCACCATCACCATCACCATCACCATCACCATCACCATCACCATCACCATCACCATCACCATCACCATCACCATCACCATCACCATCACCATCACCATCACCATCACCATCACCATCACCATCACCATCACCATCACCATCACCATCACCATCACCATCACCATCACCATCACCATCACCATCACCATCACCATCACCATCACCATCACCATCACCATCACCATCACCATCACCATCACCATCACCATCACCATCACCATCACCATCACCATCACCATCACCATCACCATCACCATCACCATCACCATCACCATCACCATCACCATCACCATCACCATCACCATCACCATCACCATCACCATCACCATCACCATCACCATCACCATCACCATCACCATCACCATCACCATCACCATCACCATCACCATCACCATCACCATCACCATCACCATCACCATCACCATCACCATCACCATCACCATCACCATCACCATCACCATCACCATCACCATCACCATCACCATCACCATCACCATCACCATCACCATCACCATCACCATCACCATCACCATCACCATCACCATCACCATCACCATCACCATCACCATCACCATCACCATCACCATCACCATCACCATCACCATCACCATCACCATCACCATCACCATCACCATCACCATCACCATCACCATCACCATCACCATCACCATCACCATCACCATCACCATCACCATCACCATCACCATCACCATCACCATCACCATCACCATCACCATCACCATCACCATCACCATCACCATCACCATCACCATCACCATCACCATCACCATCACCATCACCATCACCATCACCATCACCATCACCATCACCATCACCATCACCATCACCATCACCATCACCATCACCATCACCATCACCATCACCATCACCATCACCATCACCATCACCATCACCATCACCATCACCATCACCATCACCATCACCATCACCATCACCATCACCATCACCATCACCATCACCATCACCATCACCATCACCATCACCATCACCATCACCATCACCATCACCATCACCATCACCATCACCATCACCATCACCATCACCATCACCATCACCATCACCATCACCATCACCATCACCATCACCATCACCATCACCATCACCATCACCATCACCATCACCATCACCATCACCATCACCATCACCATCACCATCACCATCACCATCACCATCACCATCACCATCACCATCACCATCACCATCACCATCACCATCACCATCACCATCACCATCACCATCACCATCACCATCACCATCACCATCACCATCACCATCACCATCACCATCACCATCACCATCACCATCACCATCACCATCACCATCACCATCACCATCACCATCACCATCACCATCACCATCACCATCACCATCACCATCACCATCACCATCACCATCACCATCACCATCACCATCACCATCACCATCACCATCATCACCATCACCATCACCATCACCATCACCATCACCATCACCATCACCATCACCATCACCATCACCATCACCATCATCCCATCACCATCACCATCACCATCACCATCACCATCACCATCACCATCACCATCACCATCACCATCACCATCACCATCACCATCACCATCACCATCACCATCACCATCACCATCACCATCACCATCACCATCACCATCACCATCACCATCACCATCACCATCACCATCACCATCACCATCACCATCACCATCACCATCACCATCACCATCACCATCACCATCACCATCACCATCACCATCACCATCACCATCACCATCACCATCACCATCACCATCACCATCACCATCACCATCACCATCACCATCACCATCACCATCACCATCACCATCACCATCACCATCACCATCACCATCACCATCACCATCACCATCACCATCACCATCACCATCACCATCACCATCACCATCACCATCACCATCACCATCACCATCACCATCACCATCACCATCACCATCACCATCACCATCACCATCACCATCACCATCACCATCACCATCACCATCACCATCACCATCACCATCACCATCACCATCACCATCACCATCACCATCACCATCACCATCACCATCACCATCACCATCACCATCACCATCACCATCACCATCACCATCACCATCACCATCACCATCACCATCACCATCACCATCACCATCACCATCACCATCACCATCACCATCACCATCACCATCACCATCACCATCACCATCACCATCACCATCACCATCACCATCACCATCACCATCACCATCACCATCACCATCACCATCACCATCACCATCACCATCACCATCACCATCACCATCACCATCACCATCACCATCACCATCACCATCACCATCACCATCACCATCACCATCACCATCACCATCACCATCACCATCACCATCACCATCACCATCACCATCACCATCACCATCACCATCACCATCACCATCACCATCACCATCACCATCACCATCACCATCACCATCACCATCACCATCACCATCACCATCACCATCACCATCACCATCACCATCACCATCACCATCACCATCACCATCACCATCACCATCACCATCACCATCACCATCACCATCACCATCACCATCACCATCACCATCACCATCACCATCACCATCACCATCACCATCACCATCACCATCACCATCACCATCACCATCACCATCACCATCACCATCACCATCACCATCACCATCACCATCACCATCACCATCACCATCACCATCACCATCACCATCACCATCACCATCACCATCACCATCACCATCACCATCACCATCACCATCACCATCACCATCACCATCACCATCACCATCACCATCACCATCACCATCACCATCACCATCACCATCACCATCACCATCACCATCACCATCACCATCACCATCACCATCACCATCACCATCACCATCACCATCACCATCACCATCACCATCACCATCACCATCACCATCACCATCACCATCACCATCACCATCACCATCACCATCACCATCACCATCACCATCACCATCACCATCACCATCACCATCACCATCACCATCACCATCACCATCACCATCACCATCACCATCACCATCACCATCACCATCACCATCACCATCACCATCACCATCACCATCACCATCACCATCACCATCACCATCACCATCACCATCACCATCACCATCACCATCACCATCACCATCACCATCACCATCACCATCACCATCACCATCACCATCACCATCACCATCACCATCACCATCACCATCACCATCACCATCACCATCACCATCACCATCACCATCACCATCACCATCACCATCACCATCACCATCACCATCACCATCACCATCACCATCACCATCACCATCACCATCACCATCACCATCACCATCACCATCACCATCACCATCACCATCACCATCACCATCACCATCACCATCACCATCACCATCACCATCACCATCACCATCACCATCACCATCACCATCACCATCACCATCACCATCACCATCACCATCACCATCACCATCACCATCACCATCACCATCACCATCACCATCACCATCACCATCACCATCACCATCACCATCACCATCACCATCACCATCACCATCACCATCACCATCACCATCACCATCACCATCACCATCACCATCACCATCACCATCACCATCACCATCACCATCACCATCACCATCACCATCACCATCACCATCACCATCACCATCACCATCACCATCACCATCACCATCACCATCACCATCACCATCACCATCACCATCACCATCACCATCACCATCACCATCACCATCACCATCACCATCACCATCACCATCACCATCACCATCACCATCACCATCACCATCACCATCACCATCACCATCACCATCACCATCACCATCACCATCACCATCACCATCACCATCACCATCACCATCACCATCACCATCACCATCACCATCACCATCACCATCACCATCACCATCACCATCACCATCACCATCACCATCACCATCACCATCACCATCACCATCACCATCACCATCACCATCACCATCACCATCACCATCACCATCACCATCACCATCACCATCACCATCACCATCACCATCACCATCACCATCACCATCACCATCACCATCACCATCACCATCACCATCACCATCACCATCACCATCACCATCACCATCACCATCACCATCACCATCACCATCACCATCACCATCACCATCACCATCACCATCACCATCACCATCACCATCACCATCACCATCACCATCACCATCACCATCACCATCACCATCACCATCACCATCACCATCACCATCACCATCACCATCACCATCACCATCACCATCACCATCACCATCACCATCACCATCACCATCACCATCACCATCACCATCACCATCACCATCACCATCACCATCACCATCACCATCACCATCACCATCACCATCACCATCACCATCACCATCACCATCACCATCACCATCACCATCACCATCACCATCACCATCACCATCACCATCACCATCACCATCACCATCACCATCACCATCACCATCACCATCACCATCACCATCACCATCACCATCACCATCACCATCACCATCACCATCACCATCACCATCACCATCACCATCACCATCACCATCACCATCACCATCACCATCACCATCACCATCACCATCACCATCACCATCACCATCACCATCACCATCACCATCACCATCACCATCACCATCACCATCACCATCACCATCACCATCACCATCACCATCACCATCACCATCACCATCACCATCACCATCACCATCACCATCACCATCACCATCACCATCACCATCACCATCACCATCACCATCACCATCACCATCACCATCACCATCACCATCACCATCACCATCACCATCACCATCACCATCACCATCACCATCACCATCACCATCACCATCACCATCACCATCACCATCACCATCACCATCACCATCACCATCACCATCACCATCACCATCACCATCACCATCACCATCACCATCACCATCACCATCACCATCACCATCACCATCACCATCACCATCACCATCACCATCACCATCACCATCACCATCACCATCACCATCACCATCACCATCACCATCACCATCACCATCACCATCACCATCACCATCACCATCACCATCACCATCACCATCACCATCACCATCACCATCACCATCACCATCACCATCACCATCACCATCACCATCACCATCACCATCACCATCACCATCACCATCACCATCACCATCACCATCACCATCACCATCACCATCACCATCACCATCACCATCACCATCACCATCACCATCACCATCACCATCACCATCACCATCACCATCACCATCACCATCACCATCACCATCACCATCACCATCACCATCACCATCACCATCACCATCACCATCACCATCACCATCACCATCACCATCACCATCACCATCACCATCACCATCACCATCACCATCACCATCACCATCACCATCACCATCACCATCACCATCACCATCACCATCACCATCACCATCACCATCACCATCACCATCACCATCACCATCACCATCACCATCACCATCACCATCACCATCACCATCACCATCACCATCACCATCACCATCACCATCACCATCACCATCACCATCACCATCACCATCACCATCACCATCACCATCACCATCACCATCACCATCACCATCACCATCACCATCACCATCACCATCACCATCACCATCACCATCACCATCACCATCACCATCACCATCACCATCACCATCACCATCACCATCACCATCACCATCACCATCACCATCACCATCACCATCACCATCACCATCACCATCACCATCACCATCACCATCACCATCACCATCACCATCACCATCACCATCACCATCACCATCACCATCACCATCACCATCACCATCACCATCACCATCACCATCACCATCACCATCACCATCACCATCACCATCACCATCACCATCACCATCACCATCACCATCACCATCACCATCACCATCACCATCACCATCACCATCACCATCACCATCACCATCACCATCACCATCACCATCACCATCACCATCACCATCACCATCACCATCACCATCACCATCACCATCACCATCACCATCACCATCACCATCACCATCACCATCACCATCACCATCACCATCACCATCACCATCACCATCACCATCACCATCACCATCACCATCACCATCACCATCACCATCACCATCACCATCACCATCACCATCACCATCACCATCACCATCACCATCACCATCACCATCACCATCACCATCACCATCACCATCACCATCACCATCACCATCACCATCACCATCACCATCACCATCACCATCACCATCACCATCACCATCACCATCACCATCACCATCACCATCACCATCACCATCACCATCACCATCACCATCACCATCACCATCACCATCACCATCACCATCACCATCACCATCACCATCACCATCACCATCACCATCACCATCACCATCACCATCACCATCACCATCACCATCACCATCACCATCACCATCACCATCACCATCACCATCACCATCACCATCACCATCACCATCACCATCACCATCACCATCACCATCACCATCACCATCACCATCACCATCACCATCACCATCACCATCACCATCACCATCACCATCACCATCACCATCACCATCACCATCACCATCACCATCACCATCACCATCACCATCACCATCACCATCACCATCACCATCACCATCACCATCACCATCACCATCACCATCACCATCACCATCACCATCACCATCACCATCACCATCACCATCACCATCACCATCACCATCACCATCACCATCACCATCACCATCACCATCACCATCACCATCACCATCACCATCACCATCACCATCACCATCACCATCACCATCACCATCACCATCACCATCACCATCACCATCACCATCACCATCACCATCACCATCACCATCACCATCACCATCACCATCACCATCACCATCACCATCACCATCACCATCACCATCACCATCACCATCACCATCACCATCACCATCACCATCACCATCACCATCACCATCACCATCACCATCACCATCACCATCACCATCACCATCACCATCACCATCACCATCACCATCACCATCACCATCACCATCACCATCACCATCACCATCACCATCACCATCACCATCACCATCACCATCACCATCACCATCACCATCACCATCACCATCACCATCACCATCACCATCACCATCACCATCACCATCACCATCACCATCACCATCACCATCACCATCACCATCACCATCACCATCACCATCACCATCACCATCACCATCACCATCACCATCACCATCACCATCACCATCACCATCACCATCACCATCACCATCACCATCACCATCACCATCACCATCACCATCACCATCACCATCACCATCACCATCACCATCACCATCACCATCACCATCACCATCACCATCACCATCACCATCACCATCACCATCACCATCACCATCACCATCACCATCACCATCACCATCACCATCACCATCACCATCACCATCACCATCACCATCACCATCACCATCACCATCACCATCACCATCACCATCACCATCACCATCACCATCACCATCACCATCACCATCACCATCACCATCACCATCACCATCACCATCACCATCACCATCACCATCACCATCACCATCACCATCACCATCACCATCACCATCACCATCACCATCACCATCACCATCACCATCACCATCACCATCACCATCACCATCACCATCACCATCACCATCACCATCACCATCACCATCACCATCACCATCACCATCACCATCACCATCACCATCACCATCACCATCACCATCACCATCACCATCACCATCACCATCACCATCACCATCACCATCACCATCACCATCACCATCACCATCACCATCACCATCACCATCACCATCACCATCACCATCACCATCACCATCACCATCACCATCACCATCACCATCACCATCACCATCACCATCACCATCACCATCACCATCACCATCACCATCACCATCACCATCACCATCACCATCACCATCACCATCACCATCACCATCACCATCACCATCACCATCACCATCACCATCACCATCACCATCACCATCACCATCACCATCACCATCACCATCACCATCACCATCACCATCACCATCACCATCACCATCACCATCACCATCACCATCACCATCACCATCACCATCACCATCACCATCACCATCACCATCACCATCACCATCACCATCACCATCACCATCACCATCACCATCACCATCACCATCACCATCACCATCACCATCACCATCACCATCACCATCACCATCACCATCACCATCACCATCACCATCACCATCACCATCACCATCACCATCACCATCACCATCACCATCACCATCACCATCACCATCACCATCACCATCACCATCACCATCACCATCACCATCACCATCACCATCACCATCACCATCACCATCACCATCACCATCACCATCACCATCACCATCACCATCACCATCACCATCACCATCACCATCACCATCACCATCACCATCACCATCACCATCACCATCACCATCACCATCACCATCACCATCACCATCACCATCACCATCACCATCACCATCACCATCACCATCACCATCACCATCACCATCACCATCACCATCACCATCACCATCACCATCACCATCACCATCACCATCACCATCACCATCACCATCACCATCACCATCACCATCACCATCACCATCACCATCACCATCACCATCACCATCACCATCACCATCACCATCACCATCACCATCACCATCACCATCACCATCACCATCACCATCACCATCACCATCACCATCACCATCACCATCACCATCACCATCACCATCACCATCACCATCACCATCACCATCACCATCACCATCACCATCACCATCACCATCACCATCACCATCACCATCACCATCACCATCACCATCACCATCACCATCACCATCACCATCACCATCACCATCACCATCACCATCACCATCACCATCACCATCACCATCACCATCACCATCACCATCACCATCACCATCACCATCACCATCACCATCACCATCACCATCACCATCACCATCACCATCACCATCACCATCACCATCACCATCACCATCACCATCACCATCACCATCACCATCACCATCACCATCACCATCACCATCACCATCACCATCACCATCACCATCACCATCACCATCACCATCACCATCACCATCACCATCACCATCACCATCACCATCACCATCACCATCACCATCACCATCACCATCACCATCACCATCACCATCACCATCACCATCACCATCACCATCACCATCACCATCACCATCACCATCACCATCACCATCACCATCACCATCACCATCACCATCACCATCACCATCACCATCACCATCACCATCACCATCACCATCACCATCACCATCACCATCACCATCACCATCACCATCACCATCACCATCACCATCACCATCACCATCACCATCACCATCACCATCACCATCACCATCACCATCACCATCACCATCACCATCACCATCACCATCACCATCACCATCACCATCACCATCACCATCACCATCACCATCACCATCACCATCACCATCACCATCACCATCACCATCACCATCACCATCACCATCACCATCACCATCACCATCACCATCACCATCACCATCACCATCACCATCACCATCACCATCACCATCACCATCACCATCACCATCACCATCACCATCACCATCACCATCACCATCACCATCACCATCACCATCACCATCACCATCACCATCACCATCACCATCACCATCACCATCACCATCACCATCACCATCACCATCACCATCACCATCACCATCACCATCACCATCACCATCACCATCACCATCACCATCACCATCACCATCACCATCACCATCACCATCACCATCACCATCACCATCACCATCACCATCACCATCACCATCACCATCACCATCACCATCACCATCACCATCACCATCACCATCACCATCACCATCACCATCACCATCACCATCACCATCACCATCACCATCACCATCACCATCACCATCACCATCACCATCACCATCACCATCACCATCACCATCACCATCACCATCACCATCACCATCACCATCACCATCACCATCACCATCACCATCACCATCACCATCACCATCACCATCACCATCACCATCACCATCACCATCACCATCACCATCACCATCACCATCACCACCATCACCATCACCATCACCATCACCATCACCATCACCATCACCATCACCATCACCATCACCATCACCATCACCATCACCATCACCATCACCATCACCATCACCATCACCATCACCATCACCATCACCATCACCATCACCATCACCATCACCATCACCATCACCATCACCATCACCATCACCATCACCATCACCATCACCATCACCATCACCATCACCATCACCATCACCATCACCATCACCATCACCATCACCATCACCATCACCATCACCATCACCATCACCATCACCATCACCATCACCATCACCATCACCATCACCATCACCATCACCATCACCATCACCATCACCATCACCATCACCATCACCATCACCATCACCATCACCATCACCATCACCATCACCATCACCATCACCATCACCATCACCATCACCATCACCATCACCATCACCATCACCATCACCATCACCATCACCATCACCATCACCATCACCATCACCATCACCATCACCATCACCATCACCATCACCATCACCATCACCATCACCATCACCATCACCATCACCATCACCATCACCATCACCATCACCATCACCATCACCATCACCATCACCATCACCATCACCATCACCATCACCATCACCATCACCATCACCATCACCATCACCATCACCATCACCATCACCATCACCATCACCATCACCATCACCATCACCATCACCATCACCATCACCATCACCATCACCATCACCATCACCATCACCATCACCATCACCATCACCATCACCATCACCATCACCATCACCATCACCATCACCATCACCATCACCATCACCATCACCATCACCATCACCATCACCATCACCATCACCATCACCATCACCATCACCATCACCATCACCATCACCATCACCATCACCATCACCATCACCATCACCATCACCATCACCATCACCATCACCATCACCATCACCATCACCATCACCATCACCATCACCATCACCATCACCATCACCATCACCATCACCATCACCATCACCATCACCATCACCATCACCATCACCATCACCATCACCATCACCATCACCATCACCATCACCATCACCATCACCATCACCATCACCATCACCATCACCATCACCATCACCATCACCATCACCATCACCATCACCATCACCATCACCATCACCATCACCATCACCATCACCATCACCATCACCATCACCATCACCATCACCATCACCATCACCATCACCATCACCATCACCATCACCATCACCATCACCATCACCATCACCATCACCATCACCATCACCATCACCATCACCATCACCATCACCATCACCATCACCATCACCATCACCATCACCATCACCATCACCATCACCATCACCATCACCATCACCATCACCATCACCATCACCATCACCATCACCATCACCATCACCATCACCATCACCATCACCATCACCATCACCATCACCATCACCATCACCATCACCATCACCATCACCATCACCATCACCATCACCATCACCATCACCATCACCATCACCATCACCATCACCATCACCATCACCATCACCATCACCATCACCATCACCATCACCATCACCATCACCATCACCATCACCATCACCATCACCATCACCATCACCATCACCATCACCATCACCATCACCATCACCATCACCATCACCATCACCATCACCATCACCATCACCATCACCATCACCATCACCATCACCATCACCATCACCATCACCATCACCATCACCATCACCATCACCATCACCATCACCATCACCATCACCATCACCATCACCATCACCATCACCATCACCATCACCATCACCATCACCATCACCATCACCATCACCATCACCATCACCATCACCATCACCATCACCATCACCATCACCATCACCATCACCATCACCATCACCATCACCATCACCATCACCATCACCATCACCATCACCATCACCATCACCATCACCATCACCATCACCATCACCATCACCATCACCATCACCATCACCATCACCATCACCATCACCATCACCATCACCATCACCATCACCATCACCATCACCATCACCATCACCATCACCATCACCATCACCATCACCATCACCATCACCATCACCATCACCATCACCATCACCATCACCATCACCATCACCATCACCATCACCATCACCATCACCATCACCATCACCATCACCATCACCATCACCATCACCATCACCATCACCATCACCATCACCATCACCATCACCATCACCATCACCATCACCATCACCATCACCATCACCATCACCATCACCATCACCATCACCATCACCATCACCATCACCATCACCATCACCATCACCATCACCATCACCATCACCATCACCATCACCATCACCATCACCATCACCATCACCATCACCATCACCATCACCATCACCATCACCATCACCATCACCATCACCATCACCATCACCATCACCATCACCATCACCATCACCATCACCATCACCATCACCATCACCATCACCATCACCATCACCATCACCATCACCATCACCATCACCATCACCATCACCATCACCATCACCATCACCATCACCATCACCATCACCATCACCATCACCATCACCATCACCATCACCATCACCATCACCATCACCATCACCATCACCATCACCATCACCATCACCATCACCATCACCATCACCATCACCATCACCATCACCATCACCATCACCATCACCATCACCATCACCATCACCATCACCATCACCATCACCATCACCATCACCATCACCATCACCATCACCATCACCATCACCATCACCATCACCATCACCATCACCATCACCATCACCATCACCATCACCATCACCATCACCATCACCATCACCATCACCATCACCATCACCATCACCATCACCATCACCATCACCATCACCATCACCATCACCATCACCATCACCATCACCATCACCATCACCATCACCATCACCATCACCATCACCATCACCATCACCATCACCATCACCATCACCATCACCATCACCATCACCATCACCATCACCATCACCATCACCATCACCATCACCATCACCATCACCATCACCATCACCATCACCATCACCATCACCATCACCATCACCATCACCATCACCATCACCATCACCATCACCATCACCATCACCATCACCATCACCATCACCATCACCATCACCATCACCATCACCATCACCATCACCATCACCATCACCATCACCATCACCATCACCATCACCATCACCATCACCATCACCATCACCATCACCATCACCATCACCATCACCATCACCATCACCATCACCATCACCATCACCATCACCATCACCATCACCATCACCATCACCATCACCATCCACCATCACCATCACCATCACCATCACCATCACCATCACCATCACCATCACCATCACCATCACCATCACCATCACCATCACCATCACCATCACCATCACCATCACCATCACCATCACCATCACCATCACCATCACCATCACCATCACCATCACCATCACCATCACCATCACCATCACCATCACCATCACCATCACCATCACCATCACCATCACCATCACCATCACCATCACCATCACCATCACCATCACCATCACCATCACCATCACCATCACCATCACCATCACCATCACCATCACCATCACCATCACCATCACCATCACCATCACCATCACCATCACCATCACCATCACCATCACCATCACCATCACCATCACCATCACCATCACCATCACCATCACCATCACCATCACCATCACCATCACCATCACCATCACCATCACCATCACCATCACCATCACCATCACCATCACCATCACCATCACCATCACCATCACCATCACCATCACCATCACCATCACCATCACCATCACCATCACCATCACCATCACCATCACCATCACCATCACCATCACCATCACCATCACCATCACCATCACCATCACCATCACCATCACCATCACCATCACCATCACCATCACCATCACCATCACCATCACCATCACCATCACCATCACCATCACCATCACCATCACCATCACCATCACCATCACCATCACCATCACCATCACCATCACCATCACCATCACCATCACCATCACCATCACCATCACCATCACCATCACCATCACCATCACCATCACCATCACCATCACCATCACCATCACCATCACCATCACCATCACCATCACCATCACCATCACCATCATCACCATCACCATCACCATCACCATCACCATCACCATCACCATCACCATCACCATCACCATCACCATCACCATCACCATCACCATCACCATCACCATCACCATCACCATCACCATCACCATCACCATCACCATCACCATCACCATCACCATCACCATCACCATCACCATCACCATCACCATCACCATCACCATCACCATCACCATCACCATCACCATCACCATCACCATCACCATCACCATCACCATCACCATCACCATCACCATCACCATCACCATCACCATCACCATCACCATCACCATCACCATCACCATCACCATCACCATCACCATCACCATCACCATCACCATCACCATCACCATCACCATCACCATCACCATCACCATCACCATCACCATCACCATCACCATCACCATCACCATCACCATCACCATCACCATCACCATCACCATCACCATCACCATCACCATCACCATCACCATCACCATCACCATCACCATCACCATCACCATCACCATCACCATCACCATCACCATCACCATCACCATCACCATCACCATCACCATCACCATCACCATCACCATCACCATCACCATCACCATCACCATCACCATCACCATCACCATCACCATCACCATCACCATCACCATCACCATCACCATCACCATCACCATCACCATCACCATCACCATCACCATCACCATCACCATCACCATCACCATCACCATCACCATCACCATCACCATCACCATCACCATCACCATCACCATCACCATCACCATCACCATCACCATCACCATCACCATCACCATCACCATCACCATCACCATCACCATCACCATCACCATCACCATCACCATCACCATCACCATCACCATCACCATCACCATCACCATCACCATCACCATCACCATCACCATCACCATCACCATCACCATCACCATCACCATCACCATCACCATCACCATCACCATCACCATCACCATCACCATCACCATCACCATCACCATCACCATCACCATCACCATCACCATCACCATCACCATCACCATCACCATCACCATCACCATCACCATCACCATCACCATCACCATCACCATCACCATCACCATCACCATCACCATCACCATCACCATCACCATCACCATCACCATCACCATCACCATCACCATCACCATCACCATCACCATCACCATCACCATCACCATCACCATCACCATCACCATCACCATCACCATCACCATCACCATCACCATCACCATCACCACCACCATCACCATCACCATCACCATCACCATCACCATCACCATCACCATCACCATCACCATCACCATCACCATCACCATCACCATCACCATCACCATCACCATCACCATCACCATCACCATCACCATCACCATCACCATCACCATCACCATCACCATCACCATCACCATCACCATCACCATCACCATCACCATCACCATCACCATCACCATCACCATCACCATCACCATCACCATCACCATCACCATCACCATCACCATCACCATCACCATCACCATCACCATCACCATCACCATCACCATCACCATCACCATCACCATCACCATCACCATCACCATCACCATCACCATCACCATCACCATCACCATCACCATCACCATCACCATCACCATCACCATCACCATCACCATCACCATCACCATCACCATCACCATCACCATCACCATCACCATCACCATCACCATCACCATCACCATCACCATCACCATCACCATCACCATCACCATCACCATCACCATCACCATCACCATCACCATCACCATCACCATCACCATCACCATCACCATCACCATCACCATCACCATCACCATCACCATCACCATCACCATCACCATCACCATCACCATCACCATCACCATCACCATCACCATCACCATCACCATCACCATCACCATCACCATCACCATCACCATCACCATCACCATCACCATCACCATCACCATCACCATCACCATCACCATCACCATCACCATCACCATCACCATCACCATCACCATCACCATCACCATCACCATCACCATCACCATCACCATCACCATCACCATCACCATCACCATCACCATCACCATCACCATCACCATCACCATCACCATCACCATCACCATCACCATCACCATCACCATCACCATCACCATCACCATCACCATCACCATCACCATCACCATCACCATCACCATCACCATCACCATCACCATCACCATCACCATCACCATCACCATCACCATCACCATCACCATCACCATCACCATCACCATCACCATCACCATCACCATCACCATCACCATCACCATCACCATCACCATCACCATCACCATCACCATCACCATCACCATCACCATCACCATCACCATCACCATCACCATCACCATCACCATCACCATCACCATCACCATCACCATCACCATCACCATCACCATCACCATCACCATCACCATCACCATCACCATCACCATCACCATCACCATCACCATCACCATCACCATCACCATCACCATCACCATCACCATCACCATCACCATCACCATCACCATCACCATCACCATCACCATCACCATCACCATCACCATCACCATCACCATCACCATCACCATCACCATCACCATCACCATCACCATCACCATCACCATCACCATCACCATCACCATCACCATCACCATCACCATCACCATCACCATCACCATCACCATCACCATCACCATCACCATCACCATCACCATCACCATCACCATCACCATCACCATCACCATCACCATCACCATCACCATCACCATCACCATCACCATCACCATCACCATCACCATCACCATCACCATCACCATCACCATCACCATCACCATCACCATCACCATCACCATCACCATCACCATCACCATCACCATCACCATCACCATCACCATCACCATCACCATCACCATCACCATCACCATCACCATCACCATCACCATCACCATCACCATCACCATCACCATCACCATCACCATCACCATCACCATCACCATCACCATCACCATCACCATCACCATCACCATCACCATCACCATCACCATCACCATCACCATCACCATCACCATCACCATCACCATCACCATCACCATCACCATCACCATCACCATCACCATCACCATCACCATCACCATCACCATCACCATCACCATCACCATCACCATCACCATCACCATCACCATCACCATCACCATCACCATCACCATCACCATCACCATCACCATCACCATCACCATCACCATCACCATCACCATCACCATCACCATCACCATCACCATCACCATCACCATCACCATCACCATCACCATCACCATCACCATCACCATCACCATCACCATCACCATCACCATCACCATCACCATCACCATCACCATCACCATCACCATCACCATCACCATCACCATCACCATCACCATCACCATCACCATCACCATCACCATCACCATCACCATCACCATCACCATCACCATCACCATCACCATCACCATCACCATCACCATCACCATCACCATCACCATCACCATCACCATCACCATCACCATCACCATCACCATCACCATCACCATCACCATCACCATCACCATCACCATCACCATCACCATCACCATCACCATCACCATCACCATCACCATCACCATCACCATCACCATCACCATCACCATCACCATCACCATCACCATCACCATCACCATCACCATCACCATCACCATCACCATCACCATCACCATCACCATCACCATCACCATCACCATCACCATCACCATCACCATCACCATCACCATCACCATCACCATCACCATCACCATCACCATCACCATCACCATCACCATCACCATCACCATCACCATCACCATCACCATCACCATCACCATCACCATCACCATCACCATCACCATCACCATCACCATCACCATCACCATCACCATCACCATCACCATCACCATCACCATCACCATCACCATCACCATCACCATCACCATCACCATCACCATCACCATCACCATCACCATCACCATCACCATCACCATCACCATCACCATCACCATCACCATCACCATCACCATCACCATCACCATCACCATCACCATCACCATCACCATCACCATCACCATCACCATCACCATCACCATCACCATCACCATCACCATCACCATCACCATCACCATCACCATCACCATCACCATCACCATCACCATCACCATCACCATCACCATCACCATCACCATCACCATCACCATCACCATCACCATCACCATCACCATCACCATCACCATCACCATCACCATCACCATCACCATCACCATCACCATCACCATCACCATCACCATCACCATCACCATCACCATCACCATCACCATCACCATCACCATCACCATCACCATCACCATCACCATCACCATCACCATCACCATCACCATCACCATCACCATCACCATCACCATCACCATCACCATCACCATCACCATCACCATCACCATCACCATCACCATCACCATCACCATCACCATCACCATCACCATCACCATCACCATCACCATCACCATCACCATCACCATCACCATCACCATCACCATCACCATCACCATCACCATCACCATCACCATCACCATCACCATCACCATCACCATCACCATCACCATCACCATCACCATCACCATCACCATCACCATCACCATCACCATCACCATCACCATCACCATCACCATCACCATCACCATCACCATCACCATCACCATCACCATCACCATCACCATCACCATCACCATCACCATCACCATCACCATCACCATCACCATCACCATCACCATCACCATCACCATCACCATCACCATCACCATCACCATCACCATCACCATCACCATCACCATCACCATCACCATCACCATCACCATCACCATCACCATCACCATCACCATCACCATCACCATCACCATCACCATCACCATCACCATCACCATCACCATCACCATCACCATCACCATCACCATCACCATCACCATCACCATCACCATCACCATCACCATCACCATCACCATCACCATCACCATCACCATCACCATCACCATCACCATCACCATCACCATCACCATCACCATCACCATCACCATCACCATCACCATCACCATCACCATCACCATCACCATCACCATCACCATCACCATCACCATCACCATCACCATCACCATCACCATCACCATCACCATCACCATCACCATCACCATCACCATCACCATCACCATCACCATCACCATCACCATCACCATCACCATCACCATCACCATCACCATCACCATCACCATCACCATCACCATCACCATCACCATCACCATCACCATCACCATCACCATCACCATCACCATCACCATCACCATCACCATCACCATCACCATCACCATCACCATCACCATCACCATCACCATCACCATCACCATCACCATCACCATCACCATCACCATCACCATCACCATCACCATCACCATCACCATCACCATCACCATCACCATCACCATCACCATCACCATCACCATCACCATCACCATCACCATCACCATCACCATCACCATCACCATCACCATCACCATCACCATCACCATCACCATCACCATCACCATCACCATCACCATCACCATCACCATCACCATCACCATCACCATCACCATCACCATCACCATCACCATCACCATCACCATCACCATCACCATCACCATCACCATCACCATCACCATCACCATCACCATCACCATCACCATCACCATCACCATCACCATCACCATCACCATCACCATCACCATCACCATCACCATCACCATCACCATCACCATCACCATCACCATCACCATCACCATCACCATCACCATCACCATCACCATCACCATCACCATCACCATCACCATCACCATCACCATCACCATCACCATCACCATCACCATCACCATCACCATCACCATCACCATCACCATCACCATCACCATCACCATCACCATCACCATCACCATCACCATCACCATCACCATCACCATCACCATCACCATCACCATCACCATCACCATCACCATCACCATCACCATCACCATCACCATCACCATCACCATCACCATCACCATCACCATCACCATCACCATCACCATCACCATCACCATCACCATCACCATCACCATCACCATCACCATCACCATCACCATCACCATCACCATCACCATCACCATCACCATCACCATCACCATCACCATCACCATCACCATCACCATCACCATCACCATCACCATCACCATCACCATCACCATCACCATCACCATCACCATCACCATCACCATCACCATCACCATCACCATCACCATCACCATCACCATCACCATCACCATCACCATCACCATCACCATCACCATCACCATCACCATCACCATCACCATCACCATCACCATCACCATCACCATCACCATCACCATCACCATCACCATCACCATCACCATCACCATCACCATCACCATCACCATCACCATCACCATCACCATCACCATCACCATCACCATCACCATCACCATCACCATCACCATCACCATCACCATCACCATCACCATCACCATCACCATCACCATCACCATCACCATCACCATCACCATCACCATCACCATCACCATCACCATCACCATCACCATCACCATCACCATCACCATCACCATCACCATCACCATCACCATCACCATCACCATCACCATCACCATCACCATCACCATCACCATCACCATCACCATCACCATCACCATCACCATCACCATCACCATCACCATCACCATCACCATCACCATCACCATCACCATCACCATCACCATCACCATCACCATCACCATCACCATCACCATCACCATCACCATCACCATCACCATCACCATCACCATCACCATCACCATCACCATCACCATCACCATCACCATCACCATCACCATCACCATCACCATCACCATCACCATCACCATCACCATCACCATCACCATCACCATCACCATCACCATCACCATCACCATCACCATCACCATCACCATCACCATCACCATCACCATCACCATCACCATCACCATCACCATCACCATCACCATCACCATCACCATCACCATCACCATCACCATCACCATCACCATCACCATCACCATCACCATCACCATCACCATCACCATCACCATCACCATCACCATCACCATCACCATCACCATCACCATCACCATCACCATCACCATCACCATCACCATCACCATCACCATCACCATCACCATCACCATCACCATCACCATCACCATCACCATCACCATCACCATCACCATCACCATCACCATCACCATCACCATCACCATCACCATCACCATCACCATCACCATCACCATCACCATCACCATCACCATCACCATCACCATCACCATCACCATCACCATCACCATCACCATCACCATCACCATCACCATCACCATCACCATCACCATCACCATCACCATCACCATCACCATCACCATCACCATCACCATCACCATCACCATCACCATCACCATCACCATCACCATCACCATCACCATCACCATCACCATCACCATCACCATCACCATCACCATCACCATCACCATCACCATCACCATCACCATCACCATCACCATCACCATCACCATCACCATCACCATCACCATCACCATCACCATCACCATCACCATCACCATCACCATCACCATCACCATCACCATCACCATCACCATCACCATCACCATCACCATCACCATCACCATCACCATCACCATCACCATCACCATCACCATCACCATCACCATCACCATCACCATCACCATCACCATCACCATCACCATCACCATCACCATCACCATCACCATCACCATCACCATCACCATCACCATCACCATCACCATCACCATCACCATCACCATCACCATCACCATCACCATCACCATCACCATCACCATCACCATCACCATCACCATCACCATCACCATCACCATCACCATCACCATCACCATCACCATCACCATCACCATCACCATCACCATCACCATCACCATCACCATCACCATCACCATCACCATCACCATCACCATCACCATCACCATCACCATCACCATCACCATCACCATCACCATCACCATCACCATCACCATCACCATCACCATCACCATCACCATCACCATCACCATCACCATCACCATCACCATCACCATCACCATCACCATCACCATCACCATCACCATCACCATCACCATCACCATCACCATCACCATCACCATCACCATCACCATCACCATCACCATCACCATCACCACCCATCACCATCACCATCACCATCACCATCACCATCACCATCACCATCACCATCACCATCACCATCACCATCACCATCACCATCACCATCACCATCACCATCACCATCACCATCACCATCACCATCACCATCACCATCACCATCACCATCACCATCACCATCACCATCACCATCACCATCACCATCACCATCACCATCACCATCACCATCACCATCACCATCACCATCACCATCACCATCACCATCACCATCACCATCACCATCACCATCACCATCACCATCACCATCACCATCACCATCACCATCACCATCACCATCACCATCACCATCACCATCACCATCACCATCACCATCACCATCACCATCACCATCACCATCACCATCACCATCACCATCACCATCACCATCACCATCACCATCACCATCACCATCACCATCACCATCACCATCACCATCACCATCACCATCACCATCACCATCACCATCACCATCACCATCACCATCACCATCACCATCACCATCACCATCACCATCACCATCACCATCACCATCACCATCACCATCACCATCACCATCACCATCACCATCACCATCACCATCACCATCACCATCACCATCACCATCACCATCACCATCACCATCACCATCACCATCACCATCACCATCACCATCACCATCACCATCACCATCACCATCACCATCACCATCACCATCACCATCACCATCACCATCACCATCACCATCACCATCACCATCACCATCACCATCACCATCACCATCACCATCACCATCACCATCACCATCACCATCACCATCACCATCACCATCACCATCACCATCACCATCACCATCACCATCACCATCACCATCACCATCACCATCACCATCACCATCACCATCACCATCACCATCACCATCACCATCACCATCACCATCACCATCACCATCACCATCACCATCACCATCACCATCACCATCACCATCACCATCACCATCACCATCACCATCACCATCACCATCACCATCACCATCACCATCACCATCACCATCACCATCACCATCACCATCACCATCACCATCACCATCACCATCACCATCACCATCACCATCACCATCACCATCACCATCACCATCACCATCACCATCACCATCACCATCACCATCACCATCACCATCACCATCACCATCACCATCACCATCACCATCACCATCACCATCACCATCACCATCACCATCACCATCACCATCACCATCACCATCACCATCACCATCACCATCACCATCACCATCACCATCACCATCACCATCACCATCACCATCACCATCACCATCACCATCACCATCACCATCACCATCACCATCACCATCACCATCACCATCACCATCACCATCACCATCACCATCACCATCACCATCACCATCACCATCACCATCACCATCACCATCACCATCACCATCACCATCACCATCACCATCACCATCACCATCACCATCACCATCACCATCACCATCACCATCACCATCACCATCACCATCACCATCACCATCACCATCACCATCACCATCACCATCACCATCACCATCACCATCACCATCACCATCACCATCACCATCACCATCACCATCACCATCACCATCACCATCACCATCACCATCACCATCACCATCACCATCACCATCACCATCACCATCACCATCACCATCACCATCACCATCACCATCACCATCACCATCACCATCACCATCACCATCACCATCACCATCACCATCACCATCACCATCACCATCACCATCACCATCACCATCACCATCACCATCACCATCACCATCACCATCACCATCACCATCACCATCACCATCACCATCACCATCACCATCACCATCACCATCACCATCACCATCACCATCACCATCACCATCACCATCACCATCACCATCACCATCACCATCACCATCACCATCACCATCACCATCACCATCACCATCACCATCACCATCACCATCACCATCACCATCACCATCACCATCACCATCACCATCACCATCACCATCACCATCACCATCACCATCACCATCACCATCACCATCACCATCACCATCACCATCACCATCACCATCACCATCACCATCACCATCACCATCACCATCACCATCACCATCACCATCACCATCACCATCACCATCACCATCACCATCACCATCACCATCACCATCACCATCACCATCACCATCACCATCACCATCACCATCACCATCACCATCACCATCACCATCACCATCACCATCACCATCACCATCACCATCACCATCACCATCACCATCACCATCACCATCACCATCACCATCACCATCACCATCACCATCACCATCACCATCACCATCACCATCACCATCACCATCACCATCACCATCACCATCACCATCACCATCACCATCACCATCACCATCACCATCACCATCACCATCACCATCACCATCACCATCACCATCACCATCACCATCACCATCACCATCACCATCACCATCACCATCACCATCACCATCACCATCACCATCACCATCACCATCACCATCACCATCACCATCACCATCACCATCACCATCACCATCACCATCACCATCACCATCACCATCACCATCACCATCACCATCACCATCACCATCACCATCACCATCACCATCACCATCACCATCACCATCACCATCACCATCACCATCACCA
The DNA here is from genome assembly GCA_023089585.1 of Melophagus ovinus. Lineage (NCBI taxonomy): Eukaryota > Metazoa > Arthropoda > Insecta > Diptera > Hippoboscidae > Melophagus > Melophagus ovinus. Next base: position 62,182 of record JAKKIB010000171.1, read on the forward strand.
TCACCATCACCATCACCATCACCATCACCATCACCATCACCATCACCATCACCATCACCATCACCATCACCATCACCATCACCATCACCATCACCATCACCATCACCATCACCATCACCATCACCATCACCATCACCATCACCATCACCATCACCATCACCATCACCATCACCATCACCATCACCATCACCATCACCATCACCATCACCATCACCATCACCATCACCATCACCATCACCATCACCATCACCATCACCATCACCATCACCATCACCATCACCATCACCATCACCATCACCATCACCATCACCATCACCATCACCATCACCATCACCATCACCATCACCATCACCATCACCATCACCATCACCATCACCATCACCATCACCATCACCATCACCATCACCATCACCATCACCATCACCATCACCATCACCATCACCATCACCATCACCATCACCATCACCATCACCATCACCATCACCATCACCATCACCATCACCATCACCATCACCATCACCATCACCATCACCATCACCATCACCATCACCATCACCATCACCATCACCATCACCATCACCATCACCATCACCATCACCATCACCATCACCATCACCATCACCATCACCATCACCATCACCATCACCATCACCATCACCATCACCATCACCATCACCATCACCATCACCATCACCATCACCATCACCATCACCATCACCATCACCATCACCATCACCATCACCATCACCATCACCATCACCATCACCATCACCATCACCATCACCATCACCATCACCATCACCATCACCATCACCATCACCATCACCATCACCATCACCATCACCATCACCATCATCACCATCACCATCACCATCACCATCACCATCACCATCACCATCACCATCACCATCACCATCACCATCACCATCACCATCACCATCACCATCACCATCACCATCACCATCACCATCACCATCACCATCACCATCACCATCACCATCACCATCACCATCACCATCACCATCACCATCACCATCACCATCACCATCACCATCACCATCACCATCACCATCACCATCACCATCACCATCACCATCACCATCACCATCACCATCACCATCACCATCACCATCACCATCACCATCACCATCACCATCACCATCACCATCACCATCACCATCACCATCACCATCACCATCACCATCACCATCACCATCACCATCACCATCACCATCACCATCACCATCACCATCACCATCACCATCACCATCACCATCACCATCACCATCACCATCACCATCACCATCACCATCACCATCACCATCACCATCACCATCACCATCACCATCACCATCACCATCACCATCACCATCACCATCACCATCACCATCACCATCACCATCACCATCACCATCACCATCACCATCACCATCACCATCACCATCACCATCACCATCACCATCACCATCACCATCACCATCACCATCACCATCACCATCACCATCACCATCACCATCACCATCACCATCACCATCACCATCACCATCACCATCACCATCACCATCACCATCACCATCACCATCACCATCACCATCACCATCACCATCACCATCACCATCACCATCACCATCACCATCACCATCACCATCACCATCACCATCACCATCACCATCACCATCACCATCACCATCACCATCACCATCACCATCACCATCACCATCACCATCACCATCACCATCACCATCACCATCACCATCACCATCACCATCACCATCACCATCACCATCACCATCACCATCACCATCACCATCACCATCACCATCACCATCACCATCACCATCACCATCACCATCACCATCACCATCACCATCACCATCACCATCACCATCACCATCACCATCACCATCACCATCACCATCACCATCACCATCACCATCACCATCACCATCACCATCACCATCACCATCACCATCACCATCACCATCACCATCACCATCACCATCACCATCACCATCACCATCACCATCACCATCACCATCACCATCACCATCACCATCACCATCACCATCACCATCACCATCACCATCACCATCACCATCACCATCACCATCACCATCACCATCACCATCACCATCACCATCACCATCACCATCACCATCACCATCACCATCACCATCACCATCACCATCACCATCACCATCACCATCACCATCACCATCACCATCACCATCACCATCACCATCACCATCACCATCACCATCACCATCACCATCACCATCACCATCACCATCACCATCACCATCACCATCACCATCACCATCACCATCACCATCACCATCACCATCACCATCACCATCACCATCACCATCACCATCACCATCACCATCACCATCACCATCACCATCACCATCACCATCACCATCACCATCACCATCACCATCACCATCACCATCACCATCACCATCACCATCACCATCACCATCACCATCACCATCACCATCACCATCACCATCACCATCACCATCACCATCACCATCACCATCACCATCACCATCACCATCACCATCACCATCACCATCACCATCACCATCACCATCACCATCACCATCACCATCACCATCACCATCACCATCACCATCACCATCACCATCACCATCACCATCACCATCACCATCACCATCACCATCACCATCACCATCACCATCACCATCACCATCACCATCACCATCACCATCACCATCACCATCACCATCACCATCACCATCACCATCACCATCACCATCACCATCACCATCACCATCACCATCACCATCACCATCACCATCACCATCACCATCACCATCACCATCACCATCACCATCACCATCACCATCACCATCACCATCACCATCACCATCACCATCACCATCACCATCACCATCACCATCACCATCACCATCACCATCACCATCACCATCACCATCACCATCACCATCACCATCACCATCACCATCACCATCACACCATCACCATCACCATCACCATCACCATCACCATCACCATCACCATCACCATCACCATCACCATCACCATCACCATCACCATCACCATCACCATCACCATCACCATCACCATCACCATCACCATCACCATCACCATCACCATCACCATCACCATCACCATCACCATCACCATCACCATCACCATCACCATCACCATCACCATCACCATCACCATCACCATCACCATCACCATCACCATCACCATCACCATCACCATCACCATCACCATCACCATCACCATCACCATCACCATCACCATCACCATCACCATCACCATCACCATCACCATCACCATCACCATCACCATCACCATCACCATCACCATCACCATCACCATCACCATCACCATCACCATCACCATCACCATCACCATCACCATCACCATCACCATCACCATCACCATCACCATCACCATCACCATCACCATCACCATCACCATCACCATCACCATCACCATCACCATCACCATCACCATCACCATCACCATCACCATCACCATCACCATCACCATCACCATCACCATCACCATCACCATCACCATCACCATCACCATCACCATCACCATCACCATCACCATCACCATCACCATCACCATCACCATCACCATCACCATCACCATCACCATCACCATCACCATCACCATCACCATCACCATCACCATCACCATCACCATCACCATCACCATCACCATCACCATCACCATCACCATCACCATCACCATCACCATCACCATCACCATCACCATCACCATCACCATCACCATCACCATCACCATCACCATCACCATCACCATCACCATCACCATCACCATCACCATCACCATCACCATCACCATCACCATCACCATCACCATCACCATCACCATCACCATCACCATCACCATCACCATCACCATCACCATCACCATCACCATCACCATCACCATCACCATCACCATCACCATCACCATCACCATCACCATCACCATCACCATCACCATCACCATCACCATCACCATCACCATCACCATCACCATCACCATCACCATCACCATCACCATCACCATCACCATCACCATCACCATCACCATCACCATCACCATCACCATCACCATCACCATCACCATCACCATCACCATCACCATCACCATCACCATCACCATCACCATCACCATCACCATCACCATCACCATCACCATCACCATCACCATCACCATCACCACCATCACCATCACCATCACCATCACCATCACCATCACCATCACCATCACCATCACCATCACCATCACCATCACCATCACCATCACCATCACCATCACCATCACCATCACCATCACCATCACCATCACCATCACCATCACCATCACCATCACCATCACCATCACCATCACCATCACCATCACCATCACCATCACCATCACCATCACCATCACCATCACCATCACCATCACCATCACCATCACCATCACCATCACCATCACCATCACCATCACCATCACCATCACCATCACCATCACCATCACCATCACCATCACCATCACCATCACCATCACCATCACCATCACCATCACCATCACCATCACCATCACCATCACCATCACCATCACCATCACCATCACCATCACCATCACCATCACCATCACCATCACCATCACCATCACCATCACCATCACCATCACCATCACCATCACCATCACCATCACCATCACCATCACCATCACCATCACCATCACCATCACCATCACCATCACCATCACCATCACCATCACCATCACCATCACCATCACCATCACCATCACCATCACCATCACCATCACCATCACCATCACCATCACCATCACCATCACCATCACCATCACCATCACCATCACCATCACCATCACCATCACCATCACCATCACCATCACCATCACCATCACCATCACCATCACCATCACCATCACCATCACCATCACCATCACCATCACCATCACCATCACCATCACCATCACCATCACCATCACCATCACCATCACCATCACCATCACCATCACCATCACCATCACCATCACCATCACCATCACCATCACCATCACCATCACCATCACCATCACCATCACCATCACCATCACCATCACCATCACCATCACCATCACCATCACCATCACCATCACCATCACCATCACCATCACCATCACCATCACCATCACCATCACCATCACCATCACCATCACCATCACCATCACCATCACCATCACCATCACCATCACCATCACCATCACCATCACCATCACCATCACCATCACCATCACCATCACCATCACCATCACCATCACCATCACCATCACCATCACCATCACCATCACCATCACCATCACCATCACCATCACCATCACCATCACCATCACCATCACCATCACCATCACCATCACCATCACCATCACCATCACCATCACCATCACCATCACCATCACCATCACCATCACCATCACCATCACCATCACCATCACCATCACCATCACCATCACCATCACCATCACCATCACCATCACCATCACCATCACCATCACCATCACCATCACCATCACCATCACCATCACCATCACCATCACCATCACCATCACCATCACCATCACCATCACCATCACCATCACCATCACCATCACCATCACCATCACCATCACCATCACCATCACCATCACCATCACCATCACCATCACCATCACCATCACCATCACCATCACCATCACCATCACCATCACCATCACCATCACCATCACCATCACCATCACCATCACCATCACCATCACCATCACCATCACCATCACCATCACCATCACCATCACCATCACCATCACCATCACCATCACCATCACCATCACCATCACCATCACCATCACCATCACCATCACCATCACCATCACCATCACCATCACCATCACCATCACCATCACCATCACCATCACCATCACCATCACCATCACCATCACCATCACCATCACCATCACCATCACCATCACCATCACCATCACCATCACCATCACCATCACCATCACCATCACCATCACCATCACCATCACCATCACCATCACCATCACCATCACCATCACCATCACCATCACCATCACCATCACCATCACCATCACCATCACCATCACCATCACCATCACCATCACCATCACCATCACCATCACCATCACCATCACCATCACCATCACCATCACCATCACCATCACCATCACCATCACCATCACCATCACCATCACCATCACCATCACCATCACCATCACCATCACCATCACCATCACCATCACCATCACCATCACCATCACCATCACCATCACCATCACCATCACCATCACCATCACCATCACCATCACCATCACCATCACCATCACCATCACCATCACCATCACCATCACCATCACCATCACCATCACCATCACCATCACCATCACCATCACCATCACCATCACCATCACCATCACCATCACCATCACCATCACCATCACCATCACCATCACCATCACCATCACCATCACCATCACCATCACCATCACCATCACCATCACCATCACCATCACCATCACCATCACCATCACCATCACCATCACCATCACCATCACCATCACCATCACCATCACCATCACCATCACCATCACCATCACCATCACCATCACCATCACCATCACCATCACCATCACCATCACCATCACCATCACCATCACCATCACCATCACCATCACCATCACCATCACCATCACCATCACCATCACCATCACCATCACCATCACCATCACCATCACCATCACCATCACCATCACCATCACCATCACCATCACCATCACCATCACCATCACCATCACCATCACCATCACCATCACCATCACCATCACCATCACCATCACCATCACCATCACCATCACCATCACCATCACCATCACCATCACCATCACCATCACCATCACCATCACCATCACCATCACCATCACCATCACCATCACCATCACCATCACCATCACCATCACCATCACCATCACCATCACCATCACCATCACCATCACCATCACCATCACCATCACCATCACCATCACCATCACCATCACCATCACCATCACCATCACCATCACCATCACCATCACCATCACCATCACCATCACCATCACCATCACCATCACCATCACCATCACCATCACCATCACCATCACCATCACCATCACCATCACCATCACCATCACCATCACCATCACCATCACCATCACCATCACCATCACCATCACCATCACCATCACCATCACCATCACCATCACCATCACCATCACCATCACCATCACCATCACCATCACCATCACCATCACCATCACCATCACCATCACCATCACCATCACCATCACCATCACCATCACCATCACCATCACCATCACCATCACCATCACCATCACCATCACCATCACCATCACCATCACCATCACCATCACCATCACCATCACCATCACCATCACCATCACCATCACCATCACCATCACCATCACCATCACCATCACCATCACCATCACCATCACCATCACCATCACCATCACCATCACCATCACCATCACCATCACCATCACCATCACCATCACCATCACCATCACCATCACCATCACCATCACCATCACCATCACCATCACCATCACCATCACCATCACCATCACCATCACCATCACCATCACCATCACCATCACCATCACCATCACCATCACCATCACCATCACCATCACCATCACCATCACCATCACCATCACCATCACCATCACCATCACCATCACCATCACCATCACCATCACCATCACCATCACCATCACCATCACCATCACCATCACCATCACCATCACCATCACCATCACCATCACCATCACCATCACCATCACCATCACCATCACCATCACCATCACCATCACCATCACCATCACCATCACCATCACCATCACCATCACCATCACCATCACCATCACCATCACCATCACCATCACCATCACCATCACCATCACCATCACCATCACCATCACCATCACCATCACCATCACCATCACCATCACCATCACCATCACCATCACCATCACCATCACCATCACCATCACCATCACCATCACCATCACCATCACCATCACCATCACCATCACCATCACCATCACCATCACCATCACCATCACCATCACCATCACCATCACCATCACCATCACCATCACCATCACCATCACCATCACCATCACCATCACCATCACCATCACCATCACCATCACCATCACCATCACCATCACCATCACCATCACCATCACCATCACCATCACCATCACCATCACCATCACCATCACCATCACCATCACCATCACCATCACCATCACCATCACCATCACCATCACCATCACCATCACCATCACCATCACCATCACCATCACCATCACCATCACCATCACCATCACCATCACCATCACCATCACCATCACCATCACCATCACCATCACCATCACCATCACCATCACCATCACCATCACCATCACCATCACCATCACCATCACCATCACCATCACCATCACCATCACCATCACCATCACCATCACCATCACCATCACCATCACCATCACCATCACCATCACCATCACCATCACCATCACCATCACCATCACCATCACCATCACCATCACCATCACCATCACCATCACCATCACCATCACCATCACCATCACCATCACCATCACCATCACCATCACCATCACCATCACCATCACCATCACCATCACCATCACCATCACCATCACCATCACCATCACCATCACCATCACCATCACCATCACCATCACCATCACCATCACCATCACCATCACCATCACCATCACCATCACCATCACCATCACCATCACCATCACCATCACCATCACCATCACCATCACCATCACCATCACCATCACCATCACCATCACCATCACCATCACCATCACCATCACCATCACCATCACCATCACCATCACCATCACCATCACCATCACCATCACCATCACCATCACCATCACCATCACCATCACCATCACCATCACCATCACCATCACCATCACCATCACCATCACCATCACCATCACCATCACCATCACCATCACCATCACCATCACCATCACCATCACCATCACCATCACCATCACCATCACCATCACCATCACCATCACCATCACCATCACCATCACCATCACCATCACCATCACCATCACCATCACCATCACCATCACCATCACCATCACCATCACCATCACCATCACCATCACCATCACCATCACCATCACCATCACCATCACCATCACCATCACCATCACCATCACCATCACCATCACCATCACCATCACCATCACCATCACCATCACCATCACCATCACCATCACCATCACCATCACCATCACCATCACCATCACCATCACCATCACCATCACCATCACCATCACCATCACCATCACCATCACCATCACCATCACCATCACCATCACCATCACCATCACCATCACCATCACCATCACCATCACCATCACCATCACCATCACCATCACCATCACCATCACCATCACCATCACCATCACCATCACCATCACCATCACCATCACCATCACCATCACCATCACCATCACCATCACCATCACCATCACCATCACCATCACCATCACCATCACCATCACCATCACCATCACCATCACCATCACCATCACCATCACCATCACCATCACCATCACCATCACCATCACCATCACCATCACCATCACCATCACCATCACCATCACCATCACCATCACCATCACCATCACCATCACCATCACCATCACCATCACCATCACCATCACCATCACCATCACCATCACCATCACCATCACCATCACCATCACCATCACCATCACCATCACCATCACCATCACCATCACCATCACCATCACCATCACCATCACCATCACCATCACCATCACCATCACCATCACCATCACCATCACCATCACCATCACCATCACCATCACCATCACCATCACCATCACCATCACCATCACCATCACCATCACCATCACCATCACCATCACCATCACCATCACCATCACCATCACCATCACCATCACCATCACCATCACCATCACCATCACCATCACCATCACCATCACCATCACCATCACCATCACCATCACCATCACCATCACCATCACCATCACCATCACCATCACCATCACCATCACCATCACCATCACCATCACCATCACCATCACCATCACCATCACCATCACCATCACCATCACCATCACCATCACCATCACCATCACCATCACCATCACCATCACCATCACCATCACCATCACCATCACCATCACCATCACCATCACCATCACCATCACCATCACCATCACCATCACCATCACCATCACCATCACCATCACCATCACCATCACCATCACCATCACCATCACCATCACCATCACCATCACCATCACCATCACCATCACCATCACCATCACCATCACCATCACCATCACCATCACCATCACCATCACCATCACCATCACCATCACCATCACCATCACCATCACCATCACCATCACCATCACCATCACCATCACCATCACCATCACCATCACCATCACCATCACCATCACCATCACCATCACCATCACCATCACCATCACCATCACCATCACCATCACCATCACCATCACCATCACCATCACCATCACCATCACCATCACCATCACCATCACCATCACCATCACCATCACCATCACCATCACCATCACCATCACCATCACCATCACCATCACCATCACCATCACCATCACCATCACCATCACCATCACCATCACCATCACCATCACCATCACCATCACCATCACCATCACCATCACCATCACCATCACCATCACCATCACCATCACCATCACCATCACCATCACCATCACCATCACCATCACCATCACCATCACCATCACCATCACCATCACCATCACCATCACCATCACCATCACCATCACCATCACCATCACCATCACCATCACCATCACCATCACCATCACCATCACCATCACCATCACCATCACCATCACCATCACCATCACCATCACCATCACCATCACCATCACCATCACCATCACCATCACCATCACCATCACCATCACCATCACCATCACCATCACCATCACCATCACCATCACCATCACCATCACCATCACCATCACCATCACCATCACCATCACCATCACCATCACCATCACCATCACCATCACCATCACCATCACCATCACCATCACCATCACCATCACCATCACCATCACCATCACCATCACCATCACCATCACCATCACCATCACCATCACCATCACCATCACCATCACCATCACCATCACCATCACCATCACCATCACCATCACCATCACCATCACCATCACCATCACCATCACCATCACCATCACCATCACCATCACCATCACCATCACCATCACCATCACCATCACCATCACCATCACCATCACCATCACCATCACCATCACCATCACCATCACCATCACCATCACCATCACCATCACCATCACCATCACCATCACCATCACCATCACCATCACCATCACCATCACCATCACCATCACCATCACCATCACCATCACCATCACCATCACCATCACCATCACCATCACCATCACCATCACCATCACCATCACCATCACCATCACCATCACCATCACCATCACCATCACCATCACCATCACCATCACCATCACCATCACCATCACCATCACCATCACCATCACCATCACCATCACCATCACCATCACCATCACCATCACCATCACCATCACCATCACCATCACCATCACCATCACCATCACCATCACCATCACCATCACCATCACCATCACCATCACCATCACCATCACCATCACCATCACCATCACCATCACCATCACCATCACCATCACCATCACCATCACCATCACCATCACCATCACCATCACCATCACCATCACCATCACCATCACCATCACCATCACCATCACCATCACCATCACCATCACCATCACCATCACCATCACCATCACCATCACCATCACCATCACCATCACCATCACCATCACCATCACCATCACCATCACCATCACCATCACCATCACCATCACCATCACCATCACCATCACCATCACCATCACCATCACCATCACCATCACCATCACCATCACCATCACCATCACCATCACCATCACCATCACCATCACCATCACCATCACCATCACCATCACCATCACCATCACCATCACCATCACCATCACCATCACCATCACCATCACCATCACCATCACCATCACCATCACCATCACCATCACCATCACCATCACCATCACCATCACCATCACCATCACCATCACCATCACCATCACCATCACCATCACCATCACCATCACCATCACCATCACCATCACCATCACCATCACCATCACCATCACCATCACCATCACCATCACCATCACCATCACCATCACCATCACCATCACCATCACCATCACCATCACCATCACCATCACCATCACCATCACCATCACCATCACCATCACCATCACCATCACCATCACCATCACCATCACCATCACCATCACCATCACCATCACCATCACCATCACCATCACCATCACCATCACCATCACCATCACCATCACCATCACCATCACCATCACCATCACCATCACCATCACCATCACCATCACCATCACCATCACCATCACCATCACCATCACCATCACCATCACCATCACCATCACCATCACCATCACCATCACCATCACCATCACCATCACCATCACCATCACCATCACCATCACCATCACCATCACCATCACCATCACCATCACCATCACCATCACCATCACCATCACCATCACCATCACCATCACCATCACCATCACCATCACCATCACCATCACCATCACCATCACCATCACCATCACCATCACCATCACCATCACCATCACCATCACCATCACCATCACCATCACCATCACCATCACCATCACCATCACCATCACCATCACCATCACCATCACCATCACCATCACCATCACCATCACCATCACCATCACCATCACCATCACCATCACCATCACCATCACCATCACCATCACCATCACCATCACCATCACCATCACCATCACCATCACCATCACCATCACCATCACCATCACCATCACCATCACCATCACCATCACCATCACCATCACCATCACCATCACCATCACCATCACCATCACCATCACCATCACCATCACCATCACCATCACCATCACCATCACCATCACCATCACCATCACCATCACCATCACCATCACCATCACCATCACCATCACCATCACCATCACCATCACCATCACCATCACCATCACCATCACCATCACCATCACCATCACCATCACCATCACCATCACCATCACCATCACCATCACCATCACCATCACCATCACCATCACCATCACCATCACCATCACCATCACCATCACCATCACCATCACCATCACCATCACCATCACCATCACCATCACCATCACCATCACCATCACCATCACCATCACCATCACCATCACCATCACCATCACCATCACCATCACCATCACCATCACCATCACCATCACCATCACCATCACCATCACCATCACCATCACCATCACCATCACCATCACCATCACCATCACCATCACCATCACCATCACCATCACCATCACCATCACCATCACCATCACCATCACCATCACCATCACCATCACCATCACCATCACCATCACCATCACCATCACCATCACCATCACCATCACCATCACCATCACCATCACCATCACCATCACCATCACCATCACCATCACCATCACCATCACCATCACCATCACCATCACCATCACCATCACCATCACCATCACCATCACCATCACCATCACCATCACCATCACCATCACCATCACCATCACCATCACCATCACCATCACCATCACCATCACCATCACCATCACCATCACCATCACCATCACCATCACCATCACCATCACCATCACCATCACCATCACCATCACCATCACCATCACCATCACCATCACCATCACCATCACCATCACCATCACCATCACCATCACCATCACCATCACCATCACCATCACCATCACCATCACCATCACCATCACCATCACCATCACCATCACCATCACCATCACCATCACCATCACCATCACCATCACCATCACCATCACCATCACCATCACCATCACCATCACCATCACCATCACCATCACCATCACCATCACCATCACCATCACCATCACCATCACCATCACCATCACCATCACCATCACCATCACCATCACCATCACCATCACCATCACCATCACCATCACCATCACCATCACCATCACCATCACCATCACCATCACCATCACCATCACCATCACCATCACCATCACCATCACCATCACCATCACCATCACCATCACCATCACCATCACCATCACCATCACCATCACCATCACCATCACCATCACCATCACCATCACCATCACCATCACCATCACCATCACCATCACCATCACCATCACCATCACCATCACCATCACCATCACCATCACCATCACCATCACCATCACCATCACCATCACCATCACCATCACCATCACCATCACCATCACCATCACCATCACCATCACCATCACCATCACCATCACCATCACCATCACCATCACCATCACCATCACCATCACCATCACCATCACCATCACCATCACCATCACCATCACCATCACCATCACCATCACCATCACCATCACCATCACCATCACCATCACCATCACCATCACCATCACCATCACCATCACCATCACCATCACCATCACCATCACCATCACCATCACCATCACCATCACCATCACCATCACCATCACCATCACCATCACCATCACCATCACCATCACCATCACCATCACCATCACCATCACCATCACCATCACCATCACCATCACCATCACCATCACCATCACCATCACCATCACCATCACCATCACCATCACCATCACCATCACCATCACCATCACCATCACCATCACCATCACCATCACCATCACCATCACCATCACCATCACCATCACCATCACCATCACCATCACCATCACCATCACCATCACCATCACCATCACCATCACCATCACCATCACCATCACCATCACCATCACCATCACCATCACCATCACCATCACCATCACCATCACACCATCACCATCACCATCACCATCACCATCACCATCACCATCACCATCACCATCACCATCACCATCACCATCACCATCACCATCACCATCACCATCACCATCACCATCACCATCACCATCACCATCACCATCACCATCACCATCACCATCACCATCACCATCACCATCACCATCACCATCACCATCACCATCACCATCACCATCACCATCACCATCACCATCACCATCACCATCACCATCACCATCACCATCACCATCACCATCACCATCACCATCACCATCACCATCACCATCACCATCACCATCACCATCACCATCACCATCACCATCACCATCACCATCACCATCACCATCACCATCACCATCACCATCACCATCACCATCACCATCACCATCACCATCACCATCACCATCACCATCACCATCACCATCACCATCACCATCACCATCACCATCACCATCACCATCACCATCACCATCACCATCACCATCACCATCACCATCACCATCACCATCACCATCACCATCACCATCACCATCACCATCACCATCACCATCACCATCACCATCACCATCACCATCACCATCACCATCACCATCACCATCACCATCACCATCACCATCACCATCACCATCACCATCACCATCACCATCACCATCACCATCACCATCACCATCACCATCACCATCACCATCACCATCACCATCACCATCACCATCACCATCACCATCACCATCACCATCACCATCACCATCACCATCACCATCACCATCACCATCACCATCACCATCACCATCACCATCACCATCACCATCACCATCACCATCACCATCACCATCACCATCACCATCACCATCACCATCACCATCACCATCACCATCACCATCACCATCACCATCACCATCACCATCACCATCACCATCACCATCACCATCACCATCACCATCACCATCACCATCACCATCACCATCACCATCACCATCACCATCACCATCACCATCACCATCACCATCACCATCACCATCACCATCACCATCACCATCACCATCACCATCACCATCACCATCACCATCACCATCACCATCACCATCACCATCACCATCACCATCACCATCACCATCACCATCACCATCACCATCACCATCACCATCACCATCACCATCACCATCACCATCACCATCACCATCACCATCACCATCACCATCACCATCACCATCACCATCACCATCACCATCACCATCACCATCACCATCACCATCACCATCACCATCACCATCACCATCACCATCACCATCACCATCACCATCACCATCACCATCACCATCACCATCACCATCACCATCACCATCACCATCACCATCACCATCACCATCACCATCACCATCACCATCACCATCACCATCACCATCACCATCACCATCACCATCACCATCACCATCACCATCACCATCACCATCACCATCACCATCACCATCACCATCACCATCACCATCACCATCACCATCACCATCACCATCACCATCACCATCACCATCACCATCACCATCACCATCACCATCACCATCACCATCACCATCACCATCACCATCACCATCACCATCACCATCACCATCACCATCACCATCACCATCACCATCACCATCACCATCACCATCACCATCACCATCACCATCACCATCACCATCACCATCACCATCACCATCACCATCACCATCACCATCACCATCACCATCACCATCACCATCACCATCACCATCACCATCACCATCACCATCACCATCACCATCACCATCACCATCACCATCACCATCACCATCACCATCACCATCACCATCACCATCACCATCACCATCACCATCACCATCACCATCACCATCACCATCACCATCACCATCACCATCACCATCACCATCACCATCACCATCACCATCACCATCACCATCACCATCACCATCACCATCACCATCACCATCACCATCACCATCACCATCACCATCACCATCACCATCACCATCACCATCACCATCACCATCACCATCACCATCACCATCACCATCACCATCACCATCACCATCACCATCACCATCACCATCACCATCACCATCACCATCACCATCACCATCACCATCACCATCACCATCACCATCACCATCACCATCACCATCACCATCACCATCACCATCACCATCACCATCACCATCACCATCACCATCACCATCACCATCACCATCACCATCACCATCACCATCACCATCACCATCACCATCACCATCACCATCACCATCACCATCACCATCACCATCACCATCACCATCACCATCACCATCACCATCACCATCACCATCACCATCACCATCACCATCACCATCACCATCACCATCACCATCACCATCACCATCACCATCACCATCACCATCACCATCACCATCACCATCACCATCACCATCACCATCACCATCACCATCACCATCACCATCACCATCACCATCACCATCACCATCACCATCACCATCACCATCACCATCACCATCACCATCACCATCACCATCACCATCACCATCACCATCACCATCACCATCACCATCACCATCACCATCACCATCACCATCACCATCACCATCACCATCACCATCACCATCACCATCACCATCACCATCACCATCACCATCACCATCACCATCACCATCACCATCACCATCACCATCACCATCACCATCACCATCACCATCACCATCACCATCACCATCACCATCACCATCACCATCACCATCACCATCACCATCACCATCACCATCACCATCACCATCACCATCACCATCACCATCACCATCACCATCACCATCACCATCACCATCACCATCACCATCACCATCACCATCACCATCACCATCACCATCACCATCACCATCACCATCACCATCACCATCACCATCACCATCACCATCACCATCACCATCACCATCACCATCACCATCACCATCACCATCACCATCACCATCACCATCACCATCACCATCACCATCACCATCACCATCACCATCACCATCACCATCACCATCACCATCACCATCACCATCACCATCACCATCACCATCACCATCACCATCACCATCACCATCACCATCACCATCACCATCACCATCACCATCACCATCACCATCACCATCACCATCACCATCACCATCACCATCACCATCACCATCACCATCACCATCACCATCACCATCACCATCACCATCACCATCACCATCACCATCACCATCACCATCACCATCACCATCACCATCACCATCACCATCACCATCACCATCACCATCACCATCACCATCACCATCACCATCACCATCACCATCACCATCACCATCACCATCACCATCACCATCACCATCACCATCACCATCACCATCACCATCACCATCACCATCACCATCACCATCACCATCACCATCACCATCACCATCACCATCACCATCACCATCACCATCACCATCACCATCACCATCACCATCACCATCACCATCACCATCACCATCACCATCACCATCACCATCACCATCACCATCACCATCACCATCACCATCACCATCACCATCACCATCACCATCACCATCACCATCACCATCACCATCACCATCACCATCACCATCACCATCACCATCACCATCACCATCACCATCACCATCACCATCACCATCACCATCACCATCACCATCACCATCACCATCACCATCACCATCACCATCACCATCACCATCACCATCACCATCACCATCACCATCACCATCACCATCACCATCACCATCACCATCACCATCACCATCACCATCACCATCACCATCACCATCACCATCACCATCACCATCACCATCACCATCACCATCACCATCACCATCACCATCACCATCACCATCACCATCACCATCACCATCACCATCACCATCACCATCACCATCACCATCACCATCACCATCACCATCACCATCACCATCACCATCACCATCACCATCACCATCACCATCACCATCACCATCACCATCACCATCACCATCACCATCACCATCACCATCACCATCACCATCACCATCACCATCACCATCACCATCACCATCACCATCACCATCACCATCACCATCACCATCACCATCACCATCACCATCACCATCACCATCACCATCACCATCACCATCACCATCACCATCACCATCACCATCACCATCACCATCACCATCACCATCACCATCACCATCACCATCACCATCACCATCACCATCACCATCACCATCACCATCACCATCACCATCACCATCACCATCACCATCACCATCACCATCACCATCACCATCACCATCACCATCACCATCACCATCACCATCACCATCACCATCACCATCACCATCACCATCACCATCACCATCACCATCACCATCACCATCACCATCACCATCACCATCACCATCACCATCACCATCACCATCACCATCACCATCACCATCACCATCACCATCACCATCACCATCACCATCACCATCACCATCACCATCACCATCACCATCACCATCACCATCACCATCACCATCACCATCACCATCACCATCACCATCACCATCACCATCACCATCACCATCACCATCACCATCACCATCACCATCACCATCACCATCACCATCACCATCACCATCACCATCACCATCACCATCACCATCACCATCACCATCACCATCACCATCACCATCACCATCACCATCACCATCACCATCACCATCACCATCACCATCACCATCACCATCACCATCACCATCACCATCACCATCACCATCACCATCACCATCACCATCACCATCACCATCACCATCACCATCACCATCACCATCACCATCACCATCACCATCACCATCACCATCACCATCACCATCACCATCACCATCACCATCACCATCACCATCACCATCACCATCACCATCACCATCACCATCACCATCACCATCACCATCACCATCACCATCACCATCACCATCACCATCACCATCACCATCACCATCACCATCACCATCACCATCACCATCACCATCACCATCACCATCACCATCACCATCACCATCACCATCACCATCACCATCACCATCACCATCACCATCACCATCACCATCACCATCACCATCACCATCACCATCACCATCACCATCACCATCACCATCACCATCACCATCACCATCACCATCACCATCACCATCACCATCACCATCACCATCACCATCACCATCACCATCACCATCACCATCACCATCACCATCACCATCACCATCACCATCACCATCACCATCACCATCACCATCACCATCACCATCACCATCACCATCACCATCACCATCACCATCACCATCACCATCACCATCACCATCACCATCACCATCACCATCACCATCACCATCACCATCACCATCACCATCACCATCACCATCACCATCACCATCACCATCACCATCACCATCACCATCACCATCACCATCACCATCACCATCACCATCACCATCACCATCACCATCACCATCACCATCACCATCACCATCACCATCACCATCACCATCACCATCACCATCACCATCACCATCACCATCACCATCACCATCACCATCACCATCACCATCACCATCACCATCACCATCACCATCACCATCACCATCACCATCACCATCACCATCACCATCACCATCACCATCACCATCACCATCACCATCACCATCACCATCACCATCACCATCACCATCACCATCACCATCACCATCACCATCACCATCACCATCACCATCACCATCACCATCACCATCACCATCACCATCACCATCACCATCACCATCACCATCACCATCACCATCACCATCACCATCACCATCACCATCACCATCACCATCACCATCACCATCACCATCACCATCACCATCACCATCACCATCACCATCACCATCACCATCACCATCACCATCACCATCACCATCACCATCACCATCACCATCACCATCACCATCACCATCACCATCACCATCACCATCACCATCACCATCACCATCACCATCACCATCACCATCACCATCACCATCACCATCACCATCACCATCACCATCACCATCACCATCACCATCACCATCACCATCACCATCACCATCACCATCACCATCACCATCACCATCACCATCACCATCACCATCACCATCACCATCACCATCACCATCACCATCACCATCACCATCACCATCACCATCACCATCACCATCACCATCACCATCACCATCACCATCACCATCACCATCACCATCACCATCACCATCACCATCACCATCACCATCACCATCACCATCACCATCACCATCACCATCACCATCACCATCACCATCACCATCACCATCACCATCACCATCACCATCACCATCACCATCACCATCACCATCACCATCACCATCACCATCACCATCACCATCACCATCACCATCACCATCACCATCACCATCACCATCACCATCACCATCACCATCACCATCACCATCACCATCACCATCACCATCACCATCACCATCACCATCACCATCACCATCACCATCACCATCACCATCACCATCACCATCACCATCACCATCACCATCACCATCACCATCACCATCACCATCACCATCACCATCACCATCACCATCACCATCACCATCACCATCACCATCACCATCACCATCACCATCACCATCACCATCACCATCACCATCACCATCACCATCACCATCACCATCACCATCACCATCACCATCACCATCACCATCACCATCACCATCACCATCACCATCACCATCACCATCACCATCACCATCACCATCACCATCACCATCACCATCACCATCACCATCACCATCACCATCACCATCACCATCACCATCACCATCACCATCACCATCACCATCACCATCACCATCACCATCACCATCACCATCACCATCACCATCACCATCACCATCACCATCACCATCACCATCACCATCACCATCACCATCACCATCACCATCACCATCACCATCACCATCACCATCACCATCACCATCACCATCACCATCACCATCACCATCACCATCACCATCACCATCACCATCACCATCACCATCACCATCACCATCACCATCACCATCACCATCACCATCACCATCACCATCACCATCACCATCACCATCACCATCACCATCACCATCACCATCACCATCACCATCACCATCACCATCACCATCACCATCACCATCACCATCACCATCACCATCACCATCACCATCACCATCACCATCACCATCACCATCACCATCACCATCACCATCACCATCACCATCACCATCACCATCACCATCACCATCACCATCACCATCACCATCACCATCACCATCACCATCACCATCACCATCACCATCACCATCACCATCACCATCACCATCACCATCACCATCACCATCACCATCACCATCACCATCACCATCACCATCACCATCACCATCACCATCACCATCACCATCACCATCACCATCACCATCACCATCACCATCACCATCACCATCACCATCACCATCACCATCACCATCACCATCACCATCACCATCACCATCACCATCACCATCACCATCACCATCACCATCACCATCACCATCACCATCACCATCACCATCACCATCACCATCACCATCACCATCACCATCACCATCACCATCACCATCACCATCACCATCACCATCACCATCACCATCACCATCACCATCACCATCACCATCACCATCACCATCACCATCACCATCACCATCACCATCACCATCACCATCACCATCACCATCACCATCACCATCACCATCACCATCACCATCACCATCACCATCACCATCACCATCACCATCACCATCACCATCACCATCACCATCACCATCACCATCACCATCACCATCACCATCACCATCACCATCACCATCACCATCACCATCACCATCACCATCACCATCACCATCACCATCACCATCACCATCACCATCACCATCACCATCACCATCACCATCACCATCACCATCACCATCACCATCACCATCACCATCACCATCACCATCACCATCACCATCACCATCACCATCACCATCACCATCACCATCACCATCACCATCACCATCACCATCACCATCACCATCACCATCACCATCACCATCACCATCACCATCACCATCACCATCACCATCACCATCACCATCACCATCACCATCACCATCACCATCACCATCACCATCACCATCACCATCACCATCACCATCACCATCACCATCACCATCACCATCACCATCACCATCACCATCACCATCACCATCACCATCACCATCACCATCACCATCACCATCACCATCACCATCACCATCACCATCACCATCACCATCACCATCACCATCACCATCACCATCACCATCACCATCACCATCACCATCACCATCACCATCACCATCACCATCACCATCACCATCACCATCACCATCACCATCACCATCACCATCACCATCACCATCACCATCACCATCACCATCACCATCACCATCACCATCACCATCACCATCACCATCACCATCACCATCACCATCACCATCACCATCACCATCACCATCACCATCACCATCACCATCACCATCACCATCACCATCACCATCACCATCACCATCACCATCACCATCACCATCACCATCACCATCACCATCACCATCACCATCACCATCACCATCACCATCACCATCACCATCACCATCACCATCACCATCACCATCACCATCACCATCACCATCACCATCACCATCACCATCACCATCACCATCACCATCACCATCACCATCACCATCACCATCACCATCACCATCACCATCACCATCACCATCACCATCACCATCACCATCACCATCACCATCACCATCACCATCACCATCACCATCACCATCACCATCACCATCACCATCACCATCACCATCACCATCACCATCACCATCACCATCACCATCACCATCACCATCACCATCACCATCACCATCACCATCACCATCACCATCACCATCACCATCACCATCACCATCACCATCACCATCACCATCACCATCACCATCACCATCACCATCACCATCACCATCACCATCACCATCACCATCACCATCACCATCACCATCACCATCACCATCACCATCACCATCACCATCACCATCACCATCACCATCACCATCACCATCACCATCACCATCACCATCACCATCACCATCACCATCACCATCACCATCACCATCACCATCACCATCACCATCACCATCACCATCACCATCACCATCACCATCACCATCACCATCACCATCACCATCACCATCACCATCACCATCACCATCACCATCACCATCACCATCACCATCACCATCACCATCACCATCACCATCACCATCACCATCACCATCACCATCACCATCACCATCACCATCACCATCACCATCACCATCACCATCACCATCACCATCACCATCACCATCACCATCACCATCACCATCACCATCACCATCACCATCACCATCACCATCACCATCACCATCACCATCACCATCACCATCACCATCACCATCACCATCACCATCACCATCACCATCACCATCACCATCACCATCACCATCACCATCACCATCACCATCACCATCACCATCACCATCACCATCACCATCACCATCACCATCACCATCACCATCACCATCACCATCACCATCACCATCACCATCACCATCACCATCACCATCACCATCACCATCACCATCACCATCACCATCACCATCACCATCACCATCACCATCACCATCACCATCACCATCACCATCACCATCACCATCACCATCACCATCACCATCACCATCACCATCACCATCACCATCACCATCACCATCACCATCACCATCACCATCACCATCACCATCACCATCACCATCACCATCACCATCACCATCACCATCACCATCACCATCACCATCACCATCACCATCACCATCACCATCACCATCACCATCACCATCACCATCACCATCACCATCACCATCACCATCACCATCACCATCACCATCACCATCACCATCACCATCACCATCACCATCACCATCACCATCACCATCACCATCACCATCACCATCACCATCACCATCACCATCACCATCACCATCACCATCACCATCACCATCACCATCACCATCACCATCACCATCACCATCACCATCACCATCACCATCACCATCACCATCACCATCACCATCACCATCACCATCACCATCACCATCACCATCACCATCACCATCACCATCACCATCACCATCACCATCACCATCACCATCACCATCACCATCACCATCACCATCACCATCACCATCACCATCACCATCACCATCACCATCACCATCACCATCACCATCACCATCACCATCACCATCACCATCACCATCACCATCACCATCACCATCACCATCACCATCACCATCACCATCACCATCACCATCACCATCACCATCACCATCACCATCACCATCACCATCACCATCACCATCACCATCACCATCACCATCACCATCACCATCACCATCACCATCACCATCACCATCACCATCACCATCACCATCACCATCACCATCACCATCACCATCACCATCACCATCACCATCACCATCACCATCACCATCACCATCACCATCACCATCACCATCACCATCACCATCACCATCACCATCACCATCACCATCACCATCACCATCACCATCACCATCACCATCACCATCACCATCACCATCACCATCACCATCACCATCACCATCACCATCACCATCACCATCACCATCACCATCACCATCACCATCACCATCACCATCACCATCACCATCACCATCACCATCACCATCACCATCACCATCACCATCACCATCACCATCACCATCACCATCACCATCACCATCACCATCACCATCACCATCACCATCACCATCACCATCACCATCACCATCACCATCACCATCACCATCACCATCACCATCACCATCACCATCACCATCACCATCACCATCACCATCACCATCACCATCACCATCACCATCACCATCACCATCACCATCACCATCACCATCACCATCACCATCACCATCACCATCACCATCACCATCACCATCACCATCACCATCACCATCACCATCACCATCACCATCACCATCACCATCACCATCACCATCACCATCACCATCACCATCACCATCACCATCACCATCACCATCACCATCACCATCACCATCACCATCACCATCACCATCACCATCACCATCACCATCACCATCACCATCACCATCACCATCACCATCACCATCACCATCACCATCACCATCACCATCACCATCACCATCACCATCACCATCACCATCACCATCACCATCACCATCACCATCACCATCACCATCACCATCACCATCACCATCACCATCACCATCACCATCACCATCACCATCACCATCACCATCACCATCACCATCACCATCACCATCACCATCACCATCACCATCACCATCACCATCACCATCACCATCACCATCACCATCACCATCACCATCACCATCACCATCACCATCACCATCACCATCACCATCACCATCACCATCACCATCACCATCACCATCACCATCACCATCACCATCACCATCACCATCACCATCACCATCACCATCACCATCACCATCACCATCACCATCACCATCACCATCACCATCACCATCACCATCACCATCACCATCACCATCACCATCACCATCACCATCACCATCACCATCACCATCACCATCACCATCACCATCACCATCACCATCACCATCACCATCACCATCACCATCACCATCACCATCACCATCACCATCACCATCACCATCACCATCACCATCACCATCACCATCACCATCACCATCACCATCACCATCACCATCACCATCACCATCACCATCACCATCACCATCACCATCACCATCACCATCACCATCACCATCACCATCACCATCACCATCACCATCACCATCACCATCACCATCACCATCACCATCACCATCACCATCACCATCACCATCACCATCACCATCACCATCACCATCACCATCACCATCACCATCACCATCACCATCACCATCACCATCACCATCACCATCACCATCACCATCACCATCACCATCACCATCACCATCACCATCACCATCACCATCACCATCACCATCACCATCACCATCACCATCACCATCACCATCACCATCACCATCACCATCACCATCACCATCACCATCACCATCACCATCACCATCACCATCACCATCACCATCACCATCACCATCACCATCACCATCACCATCACCATCACCATCACCATCACCATCACCATCACCATCACCATCACCATCACCATCACCATCACCATCACCATCACCATCACCATCACCATCACCATCACCATCACCATCACCATCACCATCACCATCACCATCACCATCACCATCACCATCACCATCACCATCACCATCACCATCACCATCACCATCACCATCACCATCACCATCACCATCACCATCACCATCACCATCACCATCACCATCACCATCACCATCACCATCACCATCACCATCACCATCACCATCACCATCACCATCACCATCACCATCACCATCACCATCACCATCACCATCACCATCACCATCACCATCACCATCACCATCACCATCACCATCACCATCACCATCACCATCACCATCACCATCACCATCACCATCACCATCACCATCACCATCACCATCACCATCACCATCACCATCACCATCACCATCACCATCACCATCACCATCACCATCACCATCACCATCACCATCACCATCACCATCACCATCACCATCACCATCACCATCACCATCACCATCACCATCACCATCACCATCACCATCACCATCACCATCACCATCACCATCACCATCACCATCACCATCACCATCACCATCACCATCACCATCACCATCACCATCACCATCACCATCACCATCACCATCACCATCACCATCACCATCACCATCACCATCACCATCACCATCACCATCACCATCACCATCACCATCACCATCACCATCACCATCACCATCACCATCACCATCACCATCACCATCACCATCACCATCACCATCACCATCACCATCACCATCACCATCACCATCACCATCACCATCACCATCACCATCACCATCACCATCACCATCACCATCACCATCACCATCACCATCACCATCACCATCACCATCACCATCACCATCACCATCACCATCACCATCACCATCACCATCACCATCACCATCACCATCACCATCACCATCACCATCACCATCACCATCACCATCACCATCACCATCACCATCACCATCACCATCACCATCACCATCACCATCACCATCACCATCACCATCACCATCACCATCACCATCACCATCACCATCACCATCACCATCACCATCACCATCACCATCACCATCACCATCACCATCACCATCACCATCACCATCACCATCACCATCACCATCACCATCACCATCACCATCACCATCACCATCACCATCACCATCACCATCACCATCACCATCACCATCACCATCACCATCACCATCACCATCACCATCACCATCACCATCACCATCACCATCACCATCACCATCACCATCACCATCACCATCACCATCACCATCACCATCACCATCACCATCACCATCACCATCACCATCACCATCACCATCACCATCACCATCACCATCACCATCACCATCACCATCACCATCACCATCACCATCACCATCACCATCACCATCACCATCACCATCACCATCACCATCACCATCACCATCACCATCACCATCACCATCACCATCACCATCACCATCACCATCACCATCACCATCACCATCACCATCACCATCACCATCACCATCACCATCACCATCACCATCACCATCACCATCACCATCACCATCACCATCACCATCACCATCACCATCACCATCACCATCACCATCACCATCACCATCACCATCACCATCACCATCACCATCACCATCACCATCACCATCACCATCACCATCACCATCACCATCACCATCACCATCACCATCACCATCACCATCACCATCACCATCACCATCACCATCACCATCACCATCACCATCACCATCACCATCACCATCACCATCACCATCACCATCACCATCACCATCACCATCACCATCACCATCACCATCACCATCACCATCACCATCACCATCACCATCACCATCACCATCACCATCACCATCACCATCACCATCACCATCACCATCACCATCACCATCACCATCACCATCACCATCACCATCACCATCACCATCACCATCACCATCACCATCACCATCACCATCACCATCACCATCACCATCACCATCACCATCACCATCACCATCACCATCACCATCACCATCACCATCACCATCACCATCACCATCACCATCACCATCACCATCACCATCACCATCACCATCACCATCACCATCACCATCACCATCACCATCACCATCACCATCACCATCACCATCACCATCACCATCACCATCACCATCACCATCACCATCACCATCACCATCACCATCACCATCACCATCACCATCACCATCACCATCACCATCACCATCACCATCACCATCACCATCACCATCACCATCACCATCACCATCACCATCACCATCACCATCACCATCACCATCACCATCACCATCACCATCACCATCACCATCACCATCACCATCACCATCACCATCACCATCACCATCACCATCACCATCACCATCACCATCACCATCACCATCACCATCACCATCACCATCACCATCACCATCACCATCACCATCACCATCACCATCACCATCACCATCACCATCACCATCACCATCACCATCACCATCACCATCACCATCACCATCACCATCACCATCACCATCACCATCACCATCACCATCACCATCACCATCACCATCACCATCACCATCACCATCACCATCACCATCACCATCACCATCACCATCACCATCACCATCACCATCACCATCACCATCACCATCACCATCACCATCACCATCACCATCACCATCACCATCACCATCACCATCACCATCACCATCACCATCACCATCACCATCACCATCACCATCACCATCACCATCACCATCACCATCACCATCACCATCACCATCACCATCACCATCACCATCACCATCACCATCACCATCACCATCACCATCACCATCACCATCACCATCACCATCACCATCACCATCACCATCACCATCACCATCACCATCACCATCACCATCACCATCACCATCACCATCACCATCACCATCACCATCACCATCACCATCACCATCACCATCACCATCACCATCACCATCACCATCACCATCACCATCACCATCACCATCACCATCACCATCACCATCACCATCACCATCACCATCACCATCACCATCACCATCACCATCACCATCACCATCACCATCACCATCACCATCACCATCACCATCACCATCACCATCACCATCACCATCACCATCACCATCACCATCACCATCACCATCACCATCACCATCACCATCACCATCACCATCACCATCACCATCACCATCACCATCACCATCACCATCACCATCACCATCACCATCACCATCACCATCACCATCACCATCACCATCACCATCACCATCACCATCACCATCACCATCACCATCACCATCACCATCACCATCACCATCACCATCACCATCACCATCACCATCACCATCACCATCACCATCACCATCACCATCACCATCACCATCACCATCACCATCACCATCACCATCACCATCACCATCACCATCACCATCACCATCACCATCACCATCACCATCACCATCACCATCACCATCACCATCACCATCACCATCACCATCACCATCACCATCACCATCACCATCACCATCACCATCACCATCACCATCACCATCACCATCACCATCACCATCACCATCACCATCACCATCACCATCACCATCACCATCACCATCACCATCACCATCACCATCACACCATCACCATCACCATCACCATCACCATCACCATCACCATCACCATCACCATCACCATCACCATCACCATCACCATCACCATCACCATCACCATCACCATCACCATCACCATCACCATCACCATCACCATCACCATCACCATCACCATCACCATCACCATCACCATCACCATCACCATCACCATCACCATCACCATCACCATCACCATCACCATCACCATCACCATCACCATCACCATCACCATCACCATCACCATCACCATCACCATCACCATCACCATCACCATCACCATCACCATCACCATCACCATCACCATCACCATCACCATCACCATCACCATCACCATCACCATCACCATCACCATCACCATCACCATCACCATCACCATCACCATCACCATCACCATCACCATCACCATCACCATCACCATCACCATCACCATCACCATCACCATCACCATCACCATCACCATCACCATCACCATCACCATCACCATCACCATCACCATCACCATCACCATCACCATCACCATCACCATCACCATCACCATCACCATCACCATCACCATCACCATCACCATCACCATCACCATCACCATCACCATCACCATCACCATCACCATCACCATCACCATCACCATCACCATCACCATCACCATCACCATCACCATCACCATCACCATCACCATCACCATCACCATCACCATCACCATCACCATCACCATCACCATCACCATCACCATCACCATCACCATCACCATCACCATCACCATCACCATCACCATCACCATCACCATCACCATCACCATCACCATCACCATCACCATCACCATCACCATCACCATCACCATCACCATCACCATCACCATCACCATCACCATCACCATCACCATCACCATCACCATCACCATCACCATCACCATCACCATCACCATCACCATCACCATCACCATCACCATCACCATCACCATCACCATCACCATCACCATCACCATCACCATCACCATCACCATCACCATCACCATCACCATCACCATCACCATCACCATCACCATCACCATCACCATCACCATCACCATCACCATCACCATCACCATCACCATCACCATCACCATCACCATCACCATCACCATCACCATCACCATCACCATCACCATCACCATCACCATCACCATCACCATCACCATCACCATCACCATCACCATCACCATCACCATCACCATCACCATCACCATCACCATCACCATCACCATCACCATCACCATCACCATCACCATCACCATCACCATCACCATCACCATCACCATCACCATCACCATCACCATCACCATCACCATCACCATCACCATCACCATCACCATCACCATCACCATCACCATCACCATCACCATCACCATCACCATCACCATCACCATCACCATCACCATCACCATCACCATCACCATCACCATCACCATCACCATCACCATCACCATCACCATCACCATCACCATCACCATCACCATCACCATCACCATCACCATCACCATCACCATCACCATCACCATCACCATCACCATCACCATCACCATCACCATCACCATCACCATCACCATCACCATCACCATCACCATCACCATCACCATCACCATCACCATCACCATCACCATCACCATCACCATCACCATCACCATCACCATCACCATCACCATCACCATCACCATCACCATCACCATCACCATCACCATCACCATCACCATCACCATCACCATCACCATCACCATCACCATCACCATCACCATCACCATCACCATCACCATCACCATCACCATCACCATCACCATCACCATCACCATCACCATCACCATCACCATCACCATCACCATCACCATCACCATCACCATCACCATCACCATCACCATCACCATCACCATCACCATCACCATCACCATCACCATCACCATCACCATCACCATCACCATCACCATCACCATCACCATCACCATCACCATCACCATCACCATCACCATCACCATCACCATCACCATCACCATCACCATCACCATCACCATCACCATCACCATCACCATCACCATCACCATCACCATCACCATCACCATCACCATCACCATCACCATCACCATCACCATCACCATCACCATCACCATCACCATCACCATCACCATCACCATCACCATCACCATCACCATCACCATCACCATCACCATCACCATCACCATCACCATCACCATCACCATCACCATCACCATCACCATCACCATCACCATCACCATCACCATCACCATCACCATCACCATCACCATCACCATCACCATCACCATCACCATCACCATCACCATCACCATCACCATCACCATCACCATCACCATCACCATCACCATCACCATCACCATCACCATCACCATCACCATCACCATCACCATCACCATCACCATCACCATCACCATCACCATCACCATCACCATCACCATCACCATCACCATCACCATCACCATCACCATCACCATCACCATCACCATCACCATCACCATCACCATCACCATCACCATCACCATCACCATCACCATCACCATCACCATCACCATCACCATCACCATCACCATCACCATCACCATCACCATCACCATCACCATCACCATCACCATCACCATCACCATCACCATCACCATCACCATCACCATCACCATCACCATCACCATCACCATCACCATCACCATCACCATCACCATCACCATCACCATCACCATCACCATCACCATCACCATCACCATCACCATCACCATCACCATCACCATCACCATCACCATCACCATCACCATCACCATCACCATCACCATCACCATCACCATCACCATCACCATCACCATCACCATCACCATCACCATCACCATCACCATCACCATCACCATCACCATCACCATCACCATCACCATCACCATCACCATCACCATCACCATCACCATCACCATCACCATCACCATCACCATCACCATCACCATCACCATCACCATCACCATCACCATCACCATCACCATCACCATCACCATCACCATCACCATCACCATCACCATCACCATCACCATCACCATCACCATCACCATCACCATCACCATCACCATCACCATCACCATCACCATCACCATCACCATCACCATCACCATCACCATCACCATCACCATCACCATCACCATCACCATCACCATCACCATCACCATCACCATCACCATCACCATCACCATCACCATCACCATCACCATCACCATCACCATCACCATCACCATCACCATCACCATCACCATCACCATCACCATCACCATCACCATCACCATCACCATCACCATCACCATCACCATCACCATCACCATCACCATCACCATCACCATCACCATCACCATCACCATCACCATCACCATCACCATCACCATCACCATCACCATCACCATCACCATCACCATCACCATCACCATCACCATCACCATCACCATCACCATCACCATCACCATCACCATCACCATCACCATCACCATCACCATCACCATCACCATCACCATCACCATCACCATCACCATCACCATCACCATCACCATCACCATCACCATCACCATCACCATCACCATCACCATCACCATCACCATCACCATCACCATCACCATCACCATCACCATCACCATCACCATCACCATCACCATCACCATCACCATCACCATCACCATCACCATCACCATCACCATCACCATCACCATCACCATCACCATCACCATCACCATCACCATCACCATCACCATCACCATCACCATCACCATCACCATCACCATCACCATCACCATCACCATCACCATCACCATCACCATCACCATCACCATCACCATCACCATCACCATCACCATCACCATCACCATCACCATCACCATCACCATCACCATCACCATCACCATCACCATCACCATCACCATCACCATCACCATCACCATCACCATCACCATCACCATCACCATCACCATCACCATCACCATCACCATCACCATCACCATCACCATCACCATCACCATCACCATCACCATCACCATCACCATCACCATCACCATCACCATCACCATCACCATCACCATCACCATCACCATCACCATCACCATCACCATCACCATCACCATCACCATCACCATCACCATCACCATCACCATCACCATCACCATCACCATCACCATCACCATCACCATCACCATCACCATCACCATCACCATCACCATCACCATCACCATCACCATCACCATCACCATCACCATCACCATCACCATCACCATCACCATCACCATCACCATCACCATCACCATCACCATCACCATCACCATCACCATCACCATCACCATCACCATCACCATCACCATCACCATCACCATCACCATCACCATCACCATCACCATCACCATCACCATCACCATCACCATCACCATCACCATCACCATCACCATCACCATCACCATCACCATCACCATCACCATCACCATCACCATCACCATCACCATCACCATCACCATCACCATCACCATCACCATCACCATCACCATCACCATCACCATCACCATCACCATCACCATCACCATCACCATCACCATCACCATCACCATCACCATCACCATCACCATCACCATCACCATCACCATCACCATCACCATCACCATCACCATCACCATCACCATCACCATCACCATCACCATCACCATCACCATCACCATCACCATCACCATCACCATCACCATCACCATCACCATCACCATCACCATCACCATCACCATCACCATCACCATCACCATCACCATCACCATCACCATCACCATCACCATCACCATCACCATCACCATCACCATCACCATCACCATCACCATCACCATCACCATCACCATCACCATCACCATCACCATCACCATCACCATCACCATCACCATCACCATCACCATCACCATCACCATCACCATCACCATCACCATCACCATCACCATCACCATCACCATCACCATCACCATCACCATCACCATCACCATCACCATCACCATCACCATCACCATCACCATCACCATCACCATCACCATCACCATCACCATCACCATCACCATCACCATCACCATCACCATCACCATCACCATCACCATCACCATCACCATCACCATCACCATCACCATCACCATCACCATCACCATCACCATCACCATCACCATCACCATCACCATCACCATCACCATCACCATCACCATCACCATCACCATCACCATCACCATCACCATCACCATCACCATCACCATCACCATCACCATCACCATCACCATCACCATCACCATCACCATCACCATCACCATCACCATCACCATCACCATCACCATCACCATCACCATCACCATCACCATCACCATCACCATCACCATCACCATCACCATCACCATCACCATCACCATCACCATCACCATCACCATCACCATCACCATCACCATCACCATCACCATCACCATCACCATCACCATCACCATCACCATCACCATCACCATCACCATCACCATCACCATCACCATCACCATCACCATCACCATCACCATCACCATCACCATCACCATCACCATCACCATCACCATCACCATCACCATCACCATCACCATCACCATCACCATCACCATCACCATCACCATCACCATCACCATCACCATCACCATCACCATCACCATCACCATCACCATCACCATCACCATCACCATCACCATCACCATCACCATCACCATCACCATCACCATCACCATCACCATCACCATCACCATCACCATCACCATCACCATCACCATCACCATCACCATCACCATCACCATCACCATCACCATCACCATCACCATCACCATCACCATCACCATCACCATCACCATCACCATCACCATCACCATCACCATCACCATCACCATCACCATCACCATCACCATCACCATCACCATCACCATCACCATCACCATCACCATCACCATCACCATCACCATCACCATCACCATCACCATCACCATCACCATCACCATCACCATCACCATCACCATCACCATCACCATCACCATCACCATCACCATCACCATCACCATCACCATCACCATCACCATCACCATCACCATCACCATCACCATCACCATCACCATCACCATCACCATCACCATCACCATCACCATCACCATCACCATCACCATCACCATCACCATCACCATCACCATCACCATCACCATCACCATCACCATCACCATCACCATCACCATCACCATCACCATCACCATCACCCACCATCACCATCACCATCACCATCACCATCACCATCACCATCACCATCACCATCACCATCACCATCACCATCACCATCACCATCACCATCACCATCACCATCACCATCACCATCACCATCACCATCACCATCACCATCACCATCACCATCACCATCACCATCACCATCACCATCACCATCACCATCACCATCACCATCACCATCACCATCACCATCACCATCACCATCACCATCACCATCACCATCACCATCACCATCACCATCACCATCACCATCACCATCACCATCACCATCACCATCACCATCACCATCACCATCACCATCACCATCACCATCACCATCACCATCACCATCACCATCACCATCACCATCACCATCACCATCACCATCACCATCACCATCACCATCACCATCACCATCACCATCACCATCACCATCACCATCACCATCACCATCACCATCACCATCACCATCACCATCACCATCACCATCACCATCACCATCACCATCACCATCACCATCACCATCACCATCACCATCACCATCACCATCACCATCACCATCACCATCACCATCACCATCACCATCACCATCACCATCACCATCACCATCACCATCACCATCACCATCACCATCACCATCACCATCACCATCACCATCACCATCACCATCACCATCACCATCACCATCACCATCACCATCACCATCACCATCACCATCACCATCACCATCACCATCACCATCACCATCACCATCACCATCACCATCACCATCACCATCACCATCACCATCACCATCACCATCACCATCACCATCACCATCACCATCACCATCACCATCACCATCACCATCACCATCACCATCACCATCACCATCACCATCACCATCACCATCACCATCACCATCACCATCACCATCACCATCACCATCACCATCACCATCACCATCACCATCACCATCACCATCACCATCACCATCACCATCACCATCACCATCACCATCACCATCACCATCACCATCACCATCACCATCACCATCACCATCACCATCACCATCACCATCACCATCACCATCACCATCACCATCACCATCACCATCACCATCACCATCACCATCACCATCACCATCACCATCACCATCACCATCACCATCACCATCACCATCACCATCACCATCACCATCACCATCACCATCACCATCACCATCACCATCACCATCACCATCACCATCACCATCACCATCACCATCACCATCACCATCACCATCACCATCACCATCACCATCACCATCACCATCACCATCACCATCACCATCACCATCACCATCACCATCACCATCACCATCACCATCACCATCACCATCACCATCACCATCACCATCACCATCACCATCACCATCACCATCACCATCACCATCACCATCACCATCACCATCACCATCACCATCACCATCACCATCACCATCACCATCACCATCACCATCACCATCACCATCACCATCACCATCACCATCACCATCACCATCACCATCACCATCACCATCACCATCACCATCACCATCACCATCACCATCACCATCACCATCACCATCACCATCACCATCACCATCACCATCACCATCACCATCACCATCACCATCACCATCACCATCACCATCACCATCACCATCACCATCACCATCACCATCACCATCACCATCACCATCACCATCACCATCACCATCACCATCACCATCACCATCACCATCACCATCACCATCACCATCACCATCACCATCACCATCACCATCACCATCACCATCACCATCACCATCACCATCACCATCACCATCACCATCACCATCACCATCACCATCACCATCACCATCACCATCACCATCACCATCACCATCACCATCACCATCACCATCACCATCACCATCACCATCACCATCACCATCACCATCACCATCACCATCACCATCACCATCACCATCACCATCACCATCACCATCACCATCACCATCACCATCACCATCACCATCACCATCACCATCACCATCACCATCACCATCACCATCACCATCACCATCACCATCACCATCACCATCACCATCACCATCACCATCACCATCACCATCACCATCACCATCACCATCACCATCACCATCACCATCACCATCACCATCACCATCACCATCACCATCACCATCACCATCACCATCACCATCACCATCACCATCACCATCACCATCACCATCACCATCACCATCACCATCACCATCACCATCACCATCACCATCACCATCACCATCACCATCACCATCACCATCACCATCACCATCACCATCACCATCACCATCACCATCACCATCACCATCACCATCACCATCACCATCACCATCACCATCACCATCACCATCACCATCACCATCACCATCACCATCACCATCACCATCACCATCACCATCACCATCACCATCACCATCACCATCACCATCACCATCACCATCACCATCACCATCACCATCACCATCACCATCACCATCACCATCACCATCACCATCACCATCACCATCACCATCACCATCACCATCACCATCACCATCACCATCACCATCACCATCACCATCACCATCACCATCACCATCACCATCACCATCACCATCACCATCACCATCACCATCACCATCACCATCACCATCACCATCACCATCACCATCACCATCACCATCACCATCACCATCACCATCACCATCACCATCACCATCACCATCACCATCACCATCACCATCACCATCACCATCACCATCACCATCACCATCACCATCACCATCACCATCACCATCACCATCACCATCACCATCACCATCACCATCACCATCACCATCACCATCACCATCACCATCACCATCACCATCACCATCACCATCACCATCACCATCACCATCACCATCACCATCACCATCACCATCACCATCACCATCACCATCACCATCACCATCACCATCACCATCACCATCACCATCACCATCACCATCACCATCACCATCACCATCACCATCACCATCACCATCACCATCACCATCACCATCACCATCACCATCACCATCACCATCACCATCACCATCACCATCACCATCACCATCACCATCACCATCACCATCACCATCACCATCACCATCACCATCACCATCACCATCACCATCACCATCACCATCACCATCACCATCACCATCACCATCACCATCACCATCACCATCACCATCACCATCACCATCACCATCACCATCACCATCACCATCACCATCACCATCACCATCACCATCACCATCACCATCACCATCACCATCACCATCACCATCACCATCACCATCACCATCACCATCACCATCACCATCACCATCACCATCACCATCACCATCACCATCACCATCACCATCACCATCACCATCACCATCACCATCACCATCACCATCACCATCACCATCACCATCACCATCACCATCACCATCACCATCACCATCACCATCACCATCACCATCACCATCACCATCACCATCACCATCACCATCACCATCACCATCACCATCACCATCACCATCACCATCACCATCACCATCACCATCACCATCACCATCACCATCACCATCACCATCACCATCACCATCACCATCACCATCACCATCACCATCACCATCACCATCACCATCACCATCACCATCACCATCACCATCACCATCACCATCACCATCACCATCACCATCACCATCACCATCACCATCACCATCACCATCACCATCACCATCACCATCACCATCACCATCACCATCACCATCACCATCACCATCACCATCACCATCACCATCACCATCACCATCACCATCACCATCACCATCACCATCACCATCACCATCACCATCACCATCACCATCACCATCACCATCACCATCACCATCACCATCACCATCACCATCACCATCACCATCACCATCACCATCACCATCACCATCACCATCACCATCACCATCACCATCACCATCACCATCACCATCACCATCACCATCACCATCACCATCACCATCACCATCACCATCACCATCACCATCACCATCACCATCACCATCACCATCACCATCACCATCACCATCACCATCACCATCACCATCACCATCACCATCACCATCACCATCACCATCACCATCACCATCACCATCACCATCACCATCACCATCACCATCACCATCACCATCACCATCACCATCACCATCACCATCACCATCACCATCACCATCACCATCACCATCACCATCACCATCACCATCACCATCACCATCACCATCACCATCACCATCACCATCACCATCACCATCACCATCACCATCACCATCACCATCACCATCACCATCACCATCACCATCACCATCACCATCACCATCACCATCACCATCACCATCACCATCACCATCACCATCACCATCACCATCACCATCACCATCACCATCACCATCACCATCACCATCACCATCACCATCACCATCACCATCACCATCACCATCACCATCACCATCACCATCACCATCACCATCACCATCACCATCACCATCACCATCACCATCACCATCACCATCACCATCACCATCACCATCACCATCACCATCACCATCACCATCACCATCACCATCACCATCACCATCACCATCACCATCACCATCACCATCACCATCACCATCACCATCACCATCACCATCACCATCACCATCACCATCACCATCACCATCACCATCACCATCACCATCACCATCACCATCACCATCACCATCACCATCACCATCACCATCACCATCACCATCACCATCACCATCACCATCACCATCACCATCACCATCACCATCACCATCACCATCACCATCACCATCACCATCACCATCACCATCACCATCACCATCACCATCACCATCACCATCACCATCACCATCACCATCACCATCACCATCACCATCACCATCACCATCACCATCACCATCACCATCACCATCACCATCACCATCACCATCACCATCACCATCACCATCACCATCACCATCACCATCACCATCACCATCACCATCACCATCACCATCACCATCACCATCACCATCACCATCACCATCACCATCACCATCACCATCACCATCACCATCACCATCACCATCACCATCACCATCACCATCACCATCACCATCACCATCACCATCACCATCACCATCACCATCACCATCACCATCACCATCACCATCACCATCACCATCACCATCACCATCACCATCACCATCACCATCACCATCACCATCACCATCACCATCACCATCACCATCACCATCACCATCACCATCACCATCACCATCACCATCACCATCACCATCACCATCACCATCACCATCACCATCACCATCACCATCACCATCACCATCACCATCACCATCACCATCACCATCACCATCACCATCACCATCACCATCACCATCACCATCACCATCACCATCACCATCACCATCACCATCACCATCACCATCACCATCACCATCACCATCACCATCACCATCACCATCACCATCACCATCACCATCACCATCACCATCACCATCACCATCACCATCACCATCACCATCACCATCACCATCACCATCACCATCACCATCACCATCACCATCACCATCACCATCACCATCACCATCACCATCACCATCACCATCACCATCACCATCACCATCACCATCACCATCACCATCACCATCACCATCACCATCACCATCACCATCACCATCACCATCACCATCACCATCACCATCACCATCACCATCACCATCACCATCACCATCACCATCACCATCACCATCACCATCACCATCACCATCACCATCACCATCACCATCACCATCACCATCACCATCACCATCACCATCACCATCACCATCACCATCACCATCACCATCACCATCACCATCACCATCACCATCACCATCACCATCACCATCACCATCACCATCACCATCACCATCACCATCACCATCACCATCACCATCACCATCACCATCACCATCACCATCACCATCACCATCACCATCACCATCACCATCACCATCACCATCACCATCACCATCACCATCACCATCACCATCACCATCACCATCACCATCACCATCACCATCACCATCACCATCACCATCACCATCACCATCACCATCACCATCACCATCACCATCACCATCACCATCACCATCACCATCACCATCACCATCACCATCACCATCACCATCACCATCACCATCACCATCACCATCACCATCACCATCACCATCACCATCACCATCACCATCACCATCACCATCACCATCACCATCACCATCACCATCACCATCACCATCACCATCACCATCACCATCACCATCACCATCACCATCACCATCACCATCACCATCACCATCACCATCACCATCACCATCACCATCACCATCACCATCACCATCACCATCACCATCACCATCACCATCACCATCACCATCACCATCACCATCACCATCACCATCACCATCACCATCACCATCACCATCACCATCACCATCACCATCACCATCACCATCACCATCACCATCACCATCACCATCACCATCACCATCACCATCACCATCACCATCACCATCACCATCACCATCACCATCACCATCACCATCACCATCACCATCACCATCACCATCACCATCACCATCACCATCACCATCACCATCACCATCACCATCACCATCACCATCACCATCACCATCACCATCACCATCACCATCACCATCACCATCACCATCACCATCACCATCACCATCACCATCACCATCACCATCACCATCACCATCACCATCACCATCACCATCACCATCACCATCACCATCACCATCACCATCACCATCACCATCACCATCACCATCACCATCACCATCACCATCACCATCACCATCACCATCACCATCACCATCACCATCACCATCACCATCACCATCACCATCACCATCACCATCACCATCACCATCACCATCACCATCACCATCACCATCACCATCACCATCACCATCACCATCACCATCACCATCACCATCACCATCACCATCACCATCACCATCACCATCATCCCATCACCATCACCATCACCATCACCATCACCATCACCATCACCATCACCATCACCATCACCATCACCATCACCATCACCATC
The DNA here is from genome assembly GCA_023089585.1 of Melophagus ovinus. Classification (NCBI taxonomy): domain Eukaryota; kingdom Metazoa; phylum Arthropoda; class Insecta; order Diptera; family Hippoboscidae; genus Melophagus; species Melophagus ovinus. The sequence goes on from JAKKIB010000171.1 coordinate 107,166, forward strand.
ACCATCACCATCACCATCACCATCACCATCACCATCACCATCACCATCACCATCACCATCACCATCACCATCACCATCACCATCACCATCACCATCACCATCACCATCACCATCACCATCACCATCACCATCACCATCACCATCACCATCACCATCACCATCACCATCACCATCACCATCACCATCACCATCACCATCACCATCACCATCACCATCACCATCACCATCACCATCACCATCACCATCACCATCACCATCACCATCACCATCACCATCACCATCACCATCACCATCACCATCACCATCACCATCACCATCACCATCACCATCACCATCACCATCACCATCACCATCACCATCACCATCACCATCACCATCACCATCACCATCACCATCACCATCACCATCACCATCACCATCACCATCACCATCACCATCACCATCACCATCACCATCACCATCACCATCACCATCACCATCACCATCACCATCACCATCACCATCACCATCACCATCACCATCACCATCACCATCCACCATCACCATCACCATCACCATCACCATCACCATCACCATCACCATCACCATCACCATCACCATCACCATCACCATCACCATCACCATCACCATCACCATCACCATCACCATCACCATCACCATCACCATCACCATCACCATCACCATCACCATCACCATCACCATCACCATCACCATCACCATCACCATCACCATCACCATCACCATCACCATCACCATCACCATCACCATCACCATCACCATCACCATCACCATCACCATCACCATCACCATCACCATCACCATCACCATCACCATCACCATCACCATCACCATCACCATCACCATCACCATCACCATCACCATCACCATCACCATCACCATCACCATCACCATCACCATCACCATCACCATCACCATCACCATCACCATCACCATCACCATCACCATCACCATCACCATCACCATCACCATCACCATCACCATCACCATCACCATCACCATCACCATCACCATCACCATCACCATCACCATCACCATCACCATCACCATCACCATCACCATCACCATCACCATCACCATCACCATCACCATCACCATCACCATCACCATCACCATCACCATCACCATCACCATCACCATCACCATCACCATCACCATCACCATCACCATCACCATCACCATCACCATCACCATCACCATCACCATCACCATCACCATCACCATCACCATCACCATCACCATCACCATCACCATCACCATCACCATCACCATCACCATCACCATCACCATCACCATCACCATCACCATCACCATCACCATCACCATCACCATCACCATCACCATCACCATCACCATCACCATCACCATCACCATCACCATCACCATCACCATCACCATCACCATCACCATCACCATCACCATCACCATCACCATCACCATCACCATCACCATCACCATCACCATCACCATCACCATCACCATCACCATCACCATCACCATCACCATCACCATCACCATCACCATCACCATCACCATCACCATCACCATCACCATCACCATCACCATCACCATCACCATCACCATCACCATCACCATCACCATCACCATCACCATCACCATCACCATCACCATCACCATCACCATCACCATCACCATCACCATCACCATCACCATCACCATCACCATCACCATCACCATCACCATCACCATCACCATCACCATCACCATCACCATCACCATCACCATCACCATCACCATCACCATCACCATCACCATCACCATCACCATCACCATCACCATCACCATCACCATCACCATCACCATCACCATCACCATCACCATCACCATCACCATCACCATCACCATCACCATCACCATCACCATCACCATCACCATCACCATCACCATCACCATCACCATCACCATCACCATCACCATCACCATCACCATCACCATCACCATCACCATCACCATCACCATCACCATCACCATCACCATCACCATCACCATCACCATCACCATCACCATCACCATCACCATCACCATCACCATCACCATCACCATCACCATCACCATCACCATCACCATCACCATCACCATCACCATCACCATCACCATCACCATCACCATCACCATCACCATCACCATCACCATCACCATCACCATCACCATCACCATCACCATCACCATCACCATCACCATCACCATCACCATCACCATCACCATCACCATCACCATCACCATCACCATCACCATCACCATCACCATCACCATCACCATCACCATCACCATCACCATCACCATCACCATCACCATCACCATCACCATCACCATCACCATCACCATCACCATCACCATCACCATCACCATCACCATCACCATCACCATCACCATCACCATCACCATCACCATCACCATCACCATCACCATCACCATCACCATCACCATCACCATCACCATCACCATCACCATCACCATCACCATCACCATCACCATCACCATCACCATCACCATCACCATCACCATCACCATCACCATCACCATCACCATCACCATCACCATCACCATCACCATCACCATCACCATCACCATCACCATCACCATCACCATCACCATCACCATCACCATCACCATCACCATCACCATCACCATCACCATCACCATCACCATCACCATCACCATCACCATCACCATCACCATCACCATCACCATCACCATCACCATCACCATCACCATCACCATCACCATCACCATCACCATCACCATCACCATCACCATCACCATCACCATCACCATCACCATCACCATCACCATCACCATCACCATCACCATCACCATCACCATCACCATCACCATCACCATCACCATCACACCATCACCATCACCATCACCATCACCATCACCATCACCATCACCATCACCATCACCATCACCATCACCATCACCATCACCATCACCATCACCATCACCATCACCATCACCATCACCATCACCATCACCATCACCATCACCATCACCATCACCATCACCATCACCATCACCATCACCATCACCATCACCATCACCATCACCATCACCATCACCATCACCATCACCATCACCATCACCATCACCATCACCATCACCATCACCATCACCATCACCATCACCATCACCATCACCATCACCATCACCATCACCATCACCATCACCATCACCATCACCATCACCATCACCATCACCATCACCATCACCATCACCATCACCATCACCATCACCATCACCATCACCATCACCATCACCATCACCATCACCATCACCATCACCATCACCATCACCATCACCATCACCATCACCATCACCATCACCATCACCATCACCATCACCATCACCATCACCATCACCATCACCATCACCATCACCATCACCATCACCATCACCATCACCATCACCATCACCATCACCATCACCATCACCATCACCATCACCATCACCATCACCATCACCATCACCATCACCATCACCATCACCATCACCATCACCATCACCATCACCATCACCATCACCATCACCATCACCATCACCATCACCATCACCATCACCATCACCATCACCATCACCATCACCATCACCATCACCATCACCATCACCATCACCATCACCATCACCATCACCATCACCATCACCATCACCATCACCATCACCATCACCATCACCATCACCATCACCATCACCATCACCATCACCATCACCATCACCATCACCATCACCATCACCATCACCATCACCATCACCATCACCATCACCATCACCATCACCATCACCATCACCATCACCATCACCATCACCATCACACCATCACCATCACCATCACCATCACCATCACCATCACCATCACCATCACCATCACCATCACCATCACCATCACCATCACCATCACCATCACCATCACCATCACCATCACCATCACCATCACCATCACCATCACCATCACCATCACCATCACCATCACCATCACCATCACCATCACCATCACCATCACCATCACCATCACCATCACCATCACCATCACCATCACCATCACCATCACCGCACCATCACCATCACCATCACCATCACCATCACCATCACCATCACCATCACCATCACCATCACCATCACCATCACCATCACCATCACCATCACCATCACCATCACCATCACCATCACCATCACCATCACCATCACCATCACCATCACCATCACCATCACCATCACCATCACCATCACCATCACCATCACCATCACCATCACCATCACCATCACCATCACCATCACCATCACCATCACCATCACCATCACCATCACCATCACCATCACCATCACCATCACCATCACCATCACCATCACCATCACCATCACCATCACCATCACCATCACCATCACCATCACCATCACCATCACCATCACCATCACCATCACCATCACCATCACCATCACCATCACCATCACCATCACCATCACCATCACCATCACCATCACCATCACCATCACCATCACCATCACCATCACCATCACCATCACCATCACCATCACCATCACCATCACCATCACCATCACCATCACCATCACCATCACCATCACCATCACCATCACCATCACCATCACCATCACCATCACCATCACCATCACCATCACCATCACCATCACCATCACCATCACCATCACCATCACCATCACCATCACCATCACCATCACCATCACCATCACCAGCACCATCACCATCACCATCACCATCACCATCACCATCACCATCACCATCACCATCACCATCACCATCACCATCACCATCACCATCACCATCACCATCACCATCACCATCACCATCACCATCACCATCACCATCACCATCACCATCACCATCACCATCACCATCACCATCACCATCACCATCACCATCACCATCACCATCACCATCACCATCACCATCACCATCACCATCACCATCACCATCACCATCACCATCACCATCACCATCACCATCACCATCACCATCACCATCACCATCACCATCACCATCACCATCACCATCACCATCACCATCACCATCACCATCACCATCACCATCACCATCACCATCACCATCACCATCACCATCACCATCACCATCACCATCACCATCACCATCACCATCACCATCACCATCACCATCACCATCACCATCACCATCACCATCACCATCACCATCACCATCACCATCACCATCACCATCACCATCACCATCACCATCACCATCACCATCACCATCACCATCACCATCACCATCACCATCACCATCACCATCACCATCACCATCACCATCACCATCACCATCACCATCACCATCACCATCACCATCACCATCACCATCACCATCACCATCACCATCACCATCACCATCACCATCACCATCACCATCACCATCACCATCACCATCACCATCACCATCACCATCACCATCACCATCACCATCACCATCACCATCACCATCACCATCACCATCACCATCACCATCACCATCACCATCACCATCACCATCACCATCACCATCACCATCACCATCACCATCACCATCACCACCATCACCATCACCATCACCATCACCATCACCATCACCATCACCATCACCATCACCATCACCATCACCATCACCATCACCATCACCATCACCATCACCATCACCATCACCATCACCATCACCATCACCATCACCATCACCATCACCATCACCATCACCATCACCATCACCATCACCATCACCATCACCATCACCATCACCATCACCATCACCATCACCATCACCATCACCATCACCATCACCATCACCATCACCATCACCATCACCATCACCATCACCATCACCATCACCATCACCATCACCATCACCATCACCATCACCATCACCATCACCATCACCATCACCATCACCATCACCATCACCATCACCATCACCATCACCATCACCATCACCATCACCATCACCATCACCATCACCATCACCATCACCATCACCATCACCATCACCATCACCATCACCATCACCATCACCATCACCATCACCATCACCATCACCATCACCATCACCATCACCATCACCATCACCATCACCATCACCATCACCATCACCATCACCATCACCATCACCATCACCATCACCATCACCATCACCATCACCATCACCATCACCATCACCATCACCATCACCATCACCATCACCATCACCATCACCATCACCATCACCATCACCATCACCATCACCATCACCATCACCATCACCATCACCATCACCATCACCATCACCATCACCATCACCATCACCATCACCATCACCATCACCATCACCATCACCATCACCATCACCATCACCATCACCATCACCATCACCATCACCATCACCATCACCATCACCATCACCATCACCATCACCATCACCATCACCATCACCATCACCATCACCATCACCATCACCATCACCATCACCATCACCATCACCATCACCATCACCATCACCATCACCATCACCATCACCATCACCATCACCATCACCATCACCATCACCATCACCATCACCATCACCATCACCATCACCATCACCATCACCATCACCATCACCATCACCATCACCATCACCATCACCATCACCATCACCATCACCATCACCATCACCATCACCATCACCATCACCATCACCATCACCATCACCATCACCATCACCATCACCATCACCATCACCATCACCATCACCATCACCATCACCATCACCATCACCATCACCATCACCATCACCATCACCATCACCATCACCATCACCATCACCATCACCATCACCATCACCATCACCATCACCATCACCATCACCATCACCATCACCATCACCATCACCATCACCATCACCATCACCATCACCATCACCATCACCATCACCATCACCATCACCATCACCATCACCATCACCATCACCATCACCATCACCATCACCAATCACCATCACCATCACCATCACCCATCACCATCACCATCACCATCACCATCACCATCACCATCACCATCACCATCACCATCACCATCACCATCACCATCACCATCACCATCACCATCACCATCACCATCACCATCACCATCACCATCACCATCACCATCACCATCACCATCACCATCACCATCACCATCACCATCACCATCACCATCACCATCACCATCACCATCACCATCACCATCACCATCACCATCACCATCACCATCACCATCACCATCACCATCACCATCACCATCACCATCACCATCACCATCACCATCACCATCACCATCACCATCACCATCACCATCACCATCACCATCACCATCACCATCACCATCACCATCACCATCACCATCACCATCACCATCACCATCACCATCACCATCACCATCACCATCACCATCACCATCACCATCACCATCACCATCACCATCACCATCACCATCACCATCACCATCACCATCACCATCACCATCACCATCACCATCACCATCACCATCACCATCACCATCACCATCACCATCACCATCACCATCACCATCACCATCACCATCACCATCACCATCACCATCACCATCACCATCACCATCACCATCACCATCACCATCACCATCACCATCACCATCACCATCACCATCACCATCACCATCACCATCACCATCACCATCACCATCACCATCACCATCACCATCACCATCACCATCACCATCACCATCACCATCACCATCACCATCACCATCACCATCACCATCACCATCACCATCACCATCACCATCACCATCACCATCACCATCACCATCACCATCACCATCACCATCACACCATCACCATCACCATCACCATCACCATCACCATCACCATCACCATCACCATCACCATCACCATCACCATCACCATCACCATCACCATCACCATCACCCATCACCATCACCATCACCATCACCATCACCATCACCATCACCATCACCATCACCATCACCATCACCATCACCATCACCATCACCATCACCATCACCATCACCATCACCATCACCATCACCATCACCATCACCATCACCATCACCATCACCATCACCATCACCATCACCATCACCAGCACCATCACCATCACCATCACCATCACCATCACCATCACCATCACCATCACCATCACCATCACCATCACCATCACCATCACCATCACCATCACCATCACCATCACCATCACCATCACCATCACCATCACCATCACCATCACCATCACCATCACCATCACCATCACCATCACCATCACCATCACCATCACCATCACCATCACCATCACCATCACCATCACCATCACCATCACCATCACCATCACCATCACCATCACCATCACCATCACCATCACCATCACCATCACCATCACCATCACCATCACCATCACCATCACCATCACCATCACCATCACCATCACCATCACCATCACCATCACCATCACCATCACCATCACCATCACCATCACCATCACCATCACCATCACCATCACCATCACCATCACCATCACCATCACCATCACCATCACCCATCACCATCACCATCACCATCACCATCACCATCACCATCACCATCACCATCACCATCACCATCACCAGCACCATCACCATCACCATCACCATCACCATCACCATCACCATCACCATCACCATCACCATCACCATCACCATCACCATCACCATCACCATCACCATCACCATCACCATCACCATCACCATCACCATCACCATCACCATCACCATCACCATCACCATCACCATCACCATCACCATCACCATCACCATCACCATCACCATCACCATCACCATCACCATCACCATCACCATCACCATCACCATCACCATCACCATCACCATCACCATCACCATCACCATCACCATCACCATCACCATCACCATCACCATCACCATCACCATCACCATCACCATCACCATCACCATCACCATCACCATCACCATCACCATCACCATCACCATCACCATCACCATCACCATCACCATCACCATCACCATCACCATCACCATCACCAGCACCATCACCATCACCATCACCATCACCATCACCATCACCATCACCATCACCATCACCATCACCATCACCATCACCATCACCATCACCATCACCATCACCATCACCATCACCATCACCATCACCATCACCATCACCATCACCATCACCATCACCATCACCATCACCATCACCCATCACCATCACCATCACCATCACCATCACCATCACCATCACCATCACCATCACCATCACCATCACCATCACCATCACCATCACCATCACCATCACCATCACCATCACCATCACCATCACCATCACCATCACCATCCATCACCCATCACCATCACCATCACCATCACCATCACCATCACCATCACCATCACCATCACCATCACCATCACCATCACCAGCACCATCACCATCACCATCACCATCACCATCACCATCACCATCACCATCACCATCACCATCACCATCACCATCACCATCACCATCACCATCACCATCACCATCACCATCACCATCACCATCACCATCACCATCACCATCACCAGCACCATCACCATCACCATCACCATCACCATCACCATCACCATCACCATCACCATCACCATCACCATCACCATCACCATCACCATCACCATCACCATCACCATCACCATCACCATCACCATCACCATCACCATCACCATCACCATCACCATCACCATCACCATCACCATCACCATCACCATCACCATCACCATCACCATCACCATCACCATCACCATCACCATCACCATCACCATCACCATCACCATCACCATCACCATCACCATCACCATCACCATCACCATCACCATCACCATCACCATCACCATCACCATCACCATCACCATCACCATCACCATCACCATCACCATCACCATCACCATCACCATCACCATCACCATCACCATCACCATCACCATCACCATCACCATCACCATCACCATCACCATCACCATCACCATCACCATCACCATCACCATCACCATCACCATCACCATCACCATCACCATCACCATCACCATCACCATCACCATCACCATCACCATCACCATCACCATCACCATCACCATCACCATCACCATCACCATCACCATCACCATCACCATCACCATCACCATCACCATCACCATCACCATCACCATCACCATCACCATCACCATCACCATCACCATCACCATCACCATCACCATCACCATCACCATCACCATCACCATCACCATCACCATCACCATCACCATCACCATCACCATCACCATCACCATCACCATCACCATCACCATCACCATCACCATCACCATCACCATCACCATCACCATCACCATCACCATCACCATCACCATCACCATCACCATCACCATCACCATCACCATCACCATCACCATCACCATCACCATCACCATCACCATCACCATCACCATCACCATCACCATCACCATCACCATCACCATCACCATCACCATCACCATCACCATCACCATCACCATCACCATCACCATCACCATCACCATCACCATCACCATCACCATCACCATCACCCATCACCATCACCATCACCATCACCATCACCATCACCATCACCATCACCATCACCATCACCATCACCATCACCATCACCATCACCATCACCATCACCATCACCATCACCATCACCAGCACCATCACCATCACCATCACCATCACCATCACCATCACCATCACCATCACCATCACCATCACCATCACCATCACCATCACCATCACCATCACCATCACCATCACCATCACCATCACCATCACCATCCACCAGCACCATCACCAGCACCATCACCATCACCATCACCCAGCCATCACCATCACCATCACCATCACCATCACCATCACCATCACCATCACCATCACCATCACCATCACCATCACCATCACCATCACCATCACCATCACCATCACCATCACCATCACCATCACCATCACCATCACCAGCACCATCACCATCACCATCACCATCACCATCACCATCCACCTCCATCACCATCACCATCACCATCACCATCACCATCACCATCACCATCACCATCACCATCACCATCACCATCACCATCACCATCACCATCACCATCACCATCACCGCACCATCACCATCACCATCACCATCACCATCACCATCACCATCACCAGCACCATCACCATCACCATCACCATCACCATCACCATCACCATCACCATCACCATCACCATCACCATCACCATCAACCATCACCAGCACCAGCACCATCACCATCACCATCACCATCACCATCACCATCACCATCACCATCACCATCACCATCACCATCACACTCACCATCACCATCACCATCACCATCACCATCACCATCACCATCACCATCACCATCACCAGCACCATCACCATCACCATCACCATCACCATCACCATCACCATCACCATCACACCATCACCATCACCATCACCATCACCAGCACCAGCACCATCACCATCACCAGCACCATCACCATCACCATCACCATCACCATCACCATCACCATCACCATCACCATCACCATCACCATCACCATCACCATCACCATCACCAGCACCATCACCATCACCATCACCATCACCATCACCATCACCATCACCATCCACCATCACCATCACCATCACCATCACCATCACCATCACCATCACCATCACCAGCTCACCATCACCATCACCATCACCATCACCATCACCATCACCATCACCATCACCATCACCATCACCATCACCATCACCATCACCATCACCATCACCATCACCATCACCATCACCATCACCATCACCATCACCATCACCACACCATCACCATCACCCATCACCATCACCATCACCATCACCATCACCATCACCATCACCATCACCATCACCATCACCCATTCACCATCACCATCACCATCACCATCACCATCACCATCACCATCACCATCACCATCACCATCACCATCACCATCACCATCACCATCACCATCACCATGCACCATCACCATCACCATCACCATCACCAGCACCATCACCATCACCAGCACCATCACCATCACCATCACCATCACCATCACCATCACCATCACCATCACCATCACCATCACCATCACCATCACCATCACCATCACCATCACCATCACCATCACCAGCACCATCACCATCACCATCACCATCACCATCACCATCACCATCACCATCACCATCACCATCACCATCACCATCACCATCACCATCACCCCATCACCATCACCATCACCATCACCATCACCATCACCATCACCATCACCATCACCATCACCAGCACCATCACCATCACCATCACCATCACCAGCACCATCACCATCACCAGCACCATCACCATCACCATCACCATCACCATCACCATCACCATCACCATCACCATCACCATCACCATCACCATCACCATCACCATCACCATCACCCATCACCATCACCATCACCATCACCATCACCAGCACCATCACCATCACCATCACCATCACCATCACCATCACCATCACCATCACCATCACCATCACCATCACCATCACCATCACCATCACCATCACCCCATCACCATCACCATCACCATCACCATCACCATCACCAGCACCATCACCATCACCATCACCATCACCATCACCATCACCATCACCATCACCATCACCATCACCATCACCATCACCATCACCATCACCATCACCATCACCATCACCATCACCATCACCATCACCACCATCACCATCACCATCACCATCACCATCACCATCACCATCACCATCACCATCACCATCACCATCACCATCACCATCACCATCACCATCACCATCACCATCACCATCACCATCACCATCACCATCACCATCACCATCACCATCACCATCACCATCACCATCACCATCACCATCACCAGCACCAGCACCATCACCATCACCATCACCATCACCATCACCATCACCATCACCATCACCATCACCATCACCAGCACCATCACCATCACCATCACCATCACCATCACCATCACCATCACCAGCACCATCACCATCACCATCACCATCACCATCACCATCACCAGCACCATCACCATCACCATCACCAGCACCATCACCATCACCATCACCATCACCATCACCATCACCATCACCAGCACCATCACCATCACCATCACCATGCACCATCACCATCACCAGCACCATCACCACCATCACACCATCACCCATCACCATCACCATCACCATCACCATCACCATCACCATCACCAGCACCATCACCATCACCATCACCATCACCATCACCATCACCATCACCATCACCATCACCATCACCATCACCATCACCATCACCATCACCATCACCATCACCATCACCATCACCATCACCATCACCATCACCATCACCAGCACCATCACCATCACCATCACCATCACCATCACCATCACCATCACCATCACCATCACCATCACCATCACCATCACCATCACCATCACCATCACCATCACCATCACCATCACCATCACCATCACCATCACCATCACCATCACCATCACCATCACCATCACCATCACCAGCACCACCCATCACCATCACCATCACCATCACCATCACCATCACCATCACCATCACCATCACCAGCACCATCACCATCACCATCACCATCACCATCACCATCACCATCACCATCACCATCACCATCACCATCACCAGCACCATCACCATCACCATCACCATCACCATCACCATCACCATCACCATCACCATCACCATCACCATCACCATCACCAGCACCCACCATCACCATCACCATCACCATCACCATCACCATCACCATCACCATCACCATCACCATCACCATCACCATCACCATCACCATCACCATCACCATCACCATCACCATCACCAGCACCATCACCAGCACCATCACCATCACCATCACCATCACCATCACCATCACCATCACCATCACCATCACCATCACCATCACCATCACCATCACCATCACCATCACCATCACCATCACCACACCATCACCATCACCATCACCATCACCATCACCATCACCATCACCATCACCTCACCATCACCATCACCATCACCATCACCAGCTCCATCCACCATCACCTCAACCATCACCATCACCATCACCATCACCATCACCATCACCATCACCATCACCATCACCAGCACCATCACCATCACCATCACCCATCACCATCACCATCACCATCACCATCACCATCACCATCACCATCACCATCACCATCACCATCACCATCACCAGCCACCATCACCATCACCCATCACCATCACCATCACCATCACCATCACCATCACCATCACCATCACCATCACCATCACCATCACCATCACCATCACCATCACCATCACCATCACCATCACCATCACCATCACCATCACCAGCACCATCACCATCACCATCACCATCACCATCACCATCACCATCACCATCACCAGCTCACCATCACCATCACCATCACCATCACCATCACCATCACCATCACCATCACCATCACCATCACCATCACCATCACCATCACCATCACCATCACCATCACCATCACCATCACCATCACCAGCACCATCACCATCACCATCACCATCACCATCACCATCACCATCACCATCACCATCACCATGCACCATCACCATCACCATCACCATCACCAGCACCCATCACCAGCACCATCACCATCACCATCACCATCACCATCACCATCACCATCACCATCACCATCACCATCACCATCACCATCACCATCACCATCACCATCACCATCACCATCACCATCACCATCACCATCACCATCACCATCACCCATCACCATCACCATCACCATCACCATCACCATCACCATCACCATCACCATCACCATCACCATCACCAGCACCATCACCATCACCATCACCATCACCACACCATCACCACACCAGCACCATCACCATCACCATCACCATCACCATCACCATCACCATCACCATCACCATCACCATCACACCATCACCATCACCATCACCATCACCATCACCCATCACCATCACCATCACCATCACCATCACCATCACCATCACCATCACCATCACCATCACCATCACCATCACCATCACCATCACCATCACCATCACCATCACCATCACCATCACCATCACCATCACCATCACCATCACCATCACCATCACCATCACCATCACCATCACCATCACCATCACCATCACCATCACCATCACCAGCACCATCACCATCACCATCACCATCACCATCACCATCACCATCACCATCACCATCACCATCACCATCACCATCACCATCACCATCACCATCACCATCACCATCACCATCACCATCACCATCACCATCACCATCACCATCACCATCACCATCACCATCACCATCACCATCACCATCACCATCACCATCACCATCACCATCACCATCACCATCACCAGCACCATCACCATCACCATCACCATCACCATCACCATCACCATCACCAGCACCATCACCATCACCATCACCATCACCATCACCATCACCAGCACCATCACCATCACCATCACCACCATCACCATCACCATCACCATCACCATCACCATCACCATCACCATCACCATCACCAGCACCATCACCATCACCATCACCATCACCATCACCATCACCATCACCCATCACCATCACCATCACCATCACCATCACCATCACCATCACCATCACCATCACCATCACCAGCACCATCACCATCACCATCACCATCACCATCACCATCACCATCACCATCACCATCACCATCACCATCACCATCACCATCACCATCACCAGCACCATCACCATCACCATCACCATCACCATCACCATCACCATCACCATCACCATCACCATCACCATCACCATCACCATCACCATCACCATCACCATCACCATCACCATCACCATCACCATCACCATCACCATCACCATCACCATCACCATCACCATCACCATCACCAGCACCATCACCATCACCAGCACCATCACCATCACCATCACCATCACCATCACCATCACCAGCACCATCACCCATCACCATCACCATCACCATCACCATCACCATCACCATCACCATCACCAGCACCATCACCATCACCATCACCAATCACCATCACCATCACCATCACCATCACCATCACCATCACCATCACCATCACCATCACCATCACCATCACCATCACCATCACCATCACCATCACCATCACCATCACCATCACCATCACCATCACCATCACCATCACCATCACCATCACCAGCACCATCACCATCACCATCACCATCACCAGCACCATCACCAGCACCATCACCATCACCATCACCATCACCATCACCATCACCATCACCATCACCATCACCATCACCATCACCATCACCATCACCATCACCATCACCATCACCATCACCAGCACCATCACCATCACCATCACCATCACCTCACACATCACCATCACCATCACCATCACCATCACCATCACCAGCACCATCACCATCACCATCACCATCACCAGCACCATCACCATCACCAGCACCATCACCATCACCATCACACATCACCATCACCAGCACCATCACCATCACCATCACCATCACCATCACCATCACCATCACCATCACCAGCACCAGCACCATCACCATCACCATCACCATCACCATCACCAGCACCATCACCCATCACCATCACCATCACCATCACCATCACCATCACCATCACCATCACCATCACCTCACCATCACCATCACCATCACCATCACCATCACCATCACCATCACCATCACCATCACCATCACCATCACCATCACCATCACCAGCACCATCACCATCACCATCACCAGCACCATCACCATCACCATCACCATCACCATCCCCCCATCACCATCACCATCACCATCACCATCACCATCACCATCACCATCACCATCACCAGCACCCATCACCATCACCATCACCATCACCATCACCATCACCATCACCATCACCATCACCATCACCATCACCACAGCACCATCACCATCACCATCACCATCACCATCACCATCACCATCACCATCACCATCACCATCACCATCACCAGCCATCACCATCACCATCACGCACCATCACCATCCACCATCACCATCACCCATCACCATCACCATCACCATCACCATCACCATCACCATCACCATCACCATCACCATCACCATCACCATCACCATCACCATCACCATCACCATCACCATCACCATCACCATCACCATCACCATCACCATCACCATCACCATCACCATCACCATCACCATCACCATCACCATCACCATCACCATCACCATCACCATCACCATCACCATCACCATCACCATCACCATCACCATCACCATCACCATCACCATCACCATCACCATATCCATCACCATCACCATCACCATCACCATCACCATCACCATCACCATCACCATCACCATCACCATCACCATCACCATCACCATCACCATCACCATCACCATCACCATCACCATCACCATCACCATCACCATCACCATCACCATCACCATCACCATCACCATCACCATCACCATCACCATCACCATCACCATCACCATCACCATCCATCACCATCACCATCACCAGCACCATCACCATCACCATCACCATCACCATCACCATCACCATCACCATCACCATCACCATCACCATCACCATCACCATCACCATCACCATCACCATCACCATCACCCATCACATCACCATCACCATCACCATCACCATCACCATCACCATCACCATCACCATCACCATCACCAGCACCATCACCATCACCATCACCATCACCATCACCATCACCATCACCATCACCATCACCATCACCATCACCATCACCATCACCATCACCATCACCATCACCAGCACCATCACCAGCACCATCACCATCACCATCACCATCACCATCACCATCACCATCACCGCACCACCATCACCATCACCATCACCATCACCATCACCATCACCATCACCATCACCCATCACCATCACCATCACCATCACCATCACCATCACCATCACCATCACCATCACCAAACCATCACCATCACCATCACCATCACCATCACCATCACCAGCACCATCACCATCACCACATCACCATCACCATCACCATCACCATCACCATCACCATCACCATCACCATCACCATCACCATCACCATCACCATCACCATCACCATCACCATCACCATCACCATCACCATCACCATCACCATCACCATCACCATCACCATCACCATCACCATCACCATCACCATCACCATCACCATCACCATCACCATCACCATCACCATCACCATCACCATCACCATCACCATCACCATCACCATCACCAGCACCATCACCATCACCATCACCATCACCAGCACCATCACAATCACCATCACCAGCACCACACCATCATCCAGCACCATCACCATCACCATCACCATCACCATCACCATCACCATCACCATCACCATCATCCATCACCATCACCCATCACCATCACCATCACCATCACCATCACCATCACCATCACCATCACCAGCACCATCACCATCACCATCACCATCACCATCACCATCACCAGCACCATCACCATCACCATCACCATCACCATCACCATCACCATCACCATCACCATCACCATCACCATCACCATCACCATCACCATCACCATCACCATCACCATCACCATCACCATCACCATCACCATCACCATCACCATCACCATCACCATCACCATCACCTGCACCATCACCATCACCCATCACCATCCCATCACCATCACCATCACCATCACCATCATCCATCACCATCACCATCACCATCCACCATCACCATCACATCACCATCACCATCACCATCACCCATCACCATCACCATCACCATCACCATCACCATCACCATCACCATCACCATCACCCATCTCCATCACCATCACCATCACCATCACCATCACCATCACCATCACCATCACCATCACCAACACCACACCATCACCATCACCATCACCATCACCATCACCATCACCATCACCATCACCATCACCATCACCCATCACCATCACCATCACCATCACCATCACCAATCACCATCACCATCACCATCACCATCACCATCACCATCACCATCACCATCACCAGCACCATCACCATCACCATCACCATCACCATCACCATCACCATCACCATCACCATCACCATCACCATCACCATCACCATCACCATCACCATCACCATCACCATCATCAGCACATCACCATCACCATCACCATCACCATCACCAGCACCATCACCATCACCATGCACCATCACCATCACCATCACCATCACCATCACCATCACCATCACCATCCCACCATCACCATCACCATCACCATCACCACCCCATCACCATCACCATCACCATCACCATCACCATCACCATCACCATCACCATCACCATCACCATCACCATCACCTCACCATCACCATCACCAGCACCATCACCATGCACCATCACCATCACCATCACCATCACCACCATCACCATCACCATCACCATCACCATCACCATCACCATCACCATCACCATCACCATCACCATCACCATCACCATCACCATCACCATCACCATCACCATCACCATCACCATCACCATCACCATCACCATCACCGCACCATCACCATCACCATCACCATCACCAGCACCAGCACCATCACCATCACCATCACCATCACCATCACCATCACCATCACCATCACCATCACCATCACCATCACCACACATCACCATCACCATCACCTCACCATCACCATCACCATCACCATCACCATCACCATCACCATCACCGCACCATCCACCATCACCATCACCATCACATCACCATCACCATCACCATCACCATCACCATCACCATCACCATCACCATCACCATCACCATCACCAGCACCATCACCATCACCATCACCATCACCATCACCATCACCATCACCATCACCATCACCATCACCATCACCAGCACCATCACCACCCACCATCACCATCACCATCACCATCACCATCACCCATCACCATCACCATCACCATCACCATCACCATCACCATCACCATCACCATCACCATCACCAGCACCATCACCATCACCATCACCATCACCATCACCATCACCATCACCATCACCATCACCATCACCGCATCCACACATCACCATCAACCATCACCATCACCATCACCATCACCAGCACCATCACCATCACCATCACCATCACCATCACCATCACCATCACCATCACCATCACCATCACCATCACCATCACCATCACCATCACCATCACCATCACCAACACCATCACCATCACCATCACCATCACCATCACCAGCACCATCACCATCACCATCACCATCACCATCACCATCACCATCACCATCACCATCACCATCACCATCACCATCACCATCACCATCACCATCACCATCACCATCACCATCACCATCACCATCACCTTCACCATCACCATCACCATCACCATCACCATCACCATCACCATCACCATCACCATCACCACACCATCACCATCACCATCACCATCCCCATCACCATCACCATCACCATCACCATCACCATCACCATCACCATCACCAACCATCACCATCACCATCACCATCACCATGCACCATCACCATCAACCACCATCATCACCATCACCATCACCATCACCATCACCATCACCATCACCAGCACCATCACCATCACCATCACCATCACCATCACCATCACCATCACCATCACCATCACCATCACCATCACCATCACCATCACCTCACCATCACCATCACCATCACCATCACCATCACCATCACCATCACCATCACCATCACCAGCACCAGCACCATCACCATCACCATCACCATCACCATCACCATCACCATCACCATCACCATCACCATCACCATCACCATCACCATCACCATCACCATCACCATCACCAGCACCATCACCAGCACCATCACCATGCACCATCACCATCACCATCACCATCACCATCACCATCACCATCCACCATCACAATCACCATCACCATCACCATCACCATCACCATCACCATCACCATCACCATCACCATCACCATCACCAGCACCATCACCATCACCATCACCCATCACCATCACCATCACCATCACCATCACCATCACCATCACCATCACCATCACCATCACCATCACCATCACCATCACCATCACCATCACCATCACCATCACCATCACCATCACCATCACCATCACCATCACCATCACCATCACCATCACCAGCACCATCACCATCACCATCACCATCACCATCACCATCACCATCACCATCACCATCACCATCACCATCACCATCACCAGCCATCACCATCACCATCACCCATCACCATCACCTCACCATCACCATCACCATCACCATCACCATCACCATCACCATCACCATCACCATCACCATCACCATCACCATCACCATCACCATCACCATCCACCATCACCATCACCATCACCATCACCATCACCATCACCATCACCATCACCATCACCATCACCATCACCATCACCATCACCATCACCATCACCATCACCATCACCAGCACCATCACCATCACCATCACCATCACCATCACCATCACCAGCACCATCACCATCACCATCACCATCACCATCACCAGCACCATCACCATCACCAGCACCATCACCATCACCATCCACCATCACCATGCACCATCACCATCACCATCACCATCACCATCACCATCACCATCACCATCACCATCACCATCACCATCACCATCACCATCACCATCACCATCACCATCACCATCACCATCACCATCACCATCACCATCACCATCACCAGCACCATCACCATCACCATCACCATCACCATCACCATCACCATCACCATCACCATCACCATCACCATCACCAGCACCATCACCAGCACCATCACCATCACCATCACCATCACCATCACCATCACCATCACCATCACCATCACCATCACCATCACCATCCCATCACCATCACCATCACCATCACCATCACCATCACCATCACCATCACCATCACCATCACCATCACCATCACCATCACCATCACCATCACCATCACCATCACCATCACCATCACCCATCACCATCACCATCACCATCACCATCACCATCACCATCACCATCACCATCACCATCACCATCACCATCACCATCACCATCACCATCACCATCACCCATCACCATCACCATCACCATCACCATCACCATCACCATCACCATCACCATCACCATCACCATCACCATCACCATCACCATCACCATCACCTCATCATCTCCATCACCATCACCATCACCATCACCATCACCATCACCATCACCATCACCATCACCATCACCATCACCATCACCATCACCATCACCATCACCATCACCATCACCAGCACCATCACCATCACCATCACCATCACCATCACCATCACCATCACCAGCACCATCACCATCACCATCACCATCACCATCACCATCACCATCACCATCACCATCACCATCACCATCACCATCACCATCACCATCACCATCACCATCACCATCACCATCACCATCACCAGCACCATCACCATCACCATCACCATCACCATCACCATCACCATCACCATCACCATCACCATCACCATCACCATCACCATCACCATCACCATCACCATCACCATCACCATCACCATCACCATCACCATCACCATCACCATCACCATCACCATCACCATCACCTCCACCATCACACCATCACCATCACCATCACCATCACCATCACCATCACCATCACCATCCACCATCACCATCACCATCACCATCACCATCACCATCACCATCACCACATCACCATCACCATCACCATCACCATCACCATCACCAGCACCATCACCATCACCATCACCATCACCATCACACATCACCATCACCATCACCATCACCCATCACCATCACCATCACCATCACCACACCATCACCATCACCATCACCATCACCATCACCATCACCATCACCATCACCATCACCATCACCATCACCATCACCATCACCATCACCATCACCATCACCATCACCAGTCACCATCACCATCACCATCACCATCACCATCACCATCACCATCACCATCACCATCACCATCACCATCACCATCACCATCACCATCACCATCACCATCACCATCACCATCACCAGCACCATCACCATCACCATCACCATCACCATCACCATCACCATCACCATCACCATCACCATCACCATCACCATCACCATCACCATCACCATCAACCACCATCACCATCACCATCACCATCACCATCACCATCACCATCACCATCACCATCACGTCACCAACCATCACCATCACCATCACCAGCACCATGCACCTCACCAGCACCATCAACCCATCACCATCACCATCACCATCACCATCACCATCACCATCACCATCACCATCACCATCCCATCACCATCACCATCACCAGCACCATCACCATCACCATCACCATCACCATCACCATCACCTTCACCAGCACCAGCACCATCACCACACCCATCACCATCACCACACCAAGCACCATCACCATCACCATCACCATCATCCATCACCATCACCATCACCATCACCATCACCATCACCATCACCATCACCATCACCATCACCATCACCATCACCATCACCATCACCATCACCATCACCATCACCATCACCCATCACCAGCACCATCACCATCACCATCACCATCACCATCACCTCACCATCACCATCACCATCACCAGCACCAGCACCATCACCACACCATCACCATCACCATCACCATCACCCATCACCAGCACCATCACCATCACCATCACCATCACCATCACCATCACCATCACCATCACCATCACCATCACACCATCACCAGCACCATCACCATCACCCATCACCATCACCATCACCATCACCATCACCATCACCATCACCAGCACCATCACCATCACCATCACCATCACCATCACCATCCAACCCATCACCATCACCATCACCATCACCATCACCATCACCATCACCAGCACCATCACCATCACCATCACCATCACCATCACCATCACCATCACCATCACCATCACCATCACCATCACCATCACCAGCACCAACACCAGCACCATCACCATCACCATCTCCATCACCATCACCATCACCATCCCATCACCATCACCATCACCATCCACCATCCACCATCACCATCACCATCACCATCACCATCACCATCACCATCACCATCACCATCACCATCACCATCACCATCACCATCACCATCACCATCACCATCCATCACCATCACCATCACCATCACCATCACCATCACCATCACCATCACCATCACCATCACCAGCACCATCACCATCACCATCACCATCACCATGCACCATCACCATCACCATCACCATCACCATCACCATCACCATCACCATCACCATCACCATCACCATCACCAGCACCATTCCATCACCATCACCATCACCATCACAACCATCCACCATCACCATCACCATCACCATCACCAGCACCATCACCATCACCATCACCCCATCCATCACCCCCACCATCACCATCACCACACCAGCACCATCACCATCACCATCACCATCACCATCACCCATCACCATCACCATCACCATCACCATCACCATCACCACACCATCACCATCACCATCACCATCACCATCACCATCACCATCACCATCACCATCACCATCACCATCACCATCACCATCACCATCACCATCACCATCACCATCACCAGCACCATCACCATCACCAGTCACCATCACCATCACCATTCACCATCACCATCACCATCACCATCACCATCACCAGCACCATCACCATCACCATCCCATCACCATCACCATCACCATCACCATCACCATCACCATCACCATCACCATCACCATCACCATCACCATCACCATCACCATCACCATCACCATCACCATCACCATCACCAGCACCATCACCAGCACCATCACCATCACCATCACCATCACCATCACCATCACCATCACCATCACCATCACCATCACCATCACCAGCACCATCACCATCACCATCACCATCACCATCACCATCACCATCACCATCACCATCACCAGCACCAATCACCATCACCATCACCATCACCATCACCATCACCATCACCATCACCATCACCATCACCAAGCACCATCACCATCACCAGCACCAGCACCAGCACCATCACCATCACCCATCACCATCACCATCACCATCCCACCTTCACCATCACCATCACCATCACCATCACCATCACCAGCACCATCACCATCACCATCACCATCACCATCACCATCACCAGCACCAGCACCATCACCATCACCTGCACCCATCACCATCACCATCACCATCACCATCACCATCACCAGCACCATCACCATCACCATCACCATCACCATCACCATCAACATCACCATCACCATCACCAGCACCATCACCATCACCAGTCACCATCACCATCACCATCACATCACCATCACCATCACCATCACCATCACCATCACCATCACCATCACCATCACCATCACCATCCCCCCTCACCATCACCATCACCATCACCATCACCATCACCATCACCATCACCAATCACCATCACCATCACCATCCCACTGCACCATCACCATCACCATCACCATCACCATCACCATCACCATCACCATCACCATCACCATCACCATCAACCAGCACCATCACCATCACCATCACCATCACCATCACCATCACCATCACCATCACCATCACCATCACCATCACCATCACCATCACCATCACCATCACCATCACCATCACCAGCACCATCACCATCACCATCACCAGCACCATCACCATCACCATCACCATCACCATCACCATCACCATCACCATCACCATCACCATCACCATCACCATCACCATCACCATCACCATCCTCAATCACCATCACCATCACCATCACCATCACCAGCACCAGCACCATCACCATCACCATCACCATCACCATCACCATCACCATCACCAGCACCAGCACCATCACCATCACCATCACCATCACCATCACCATCTCATCCCATCACCATGCACCATCACCTGCACCATCACCATCACCATCACCATCACCAGCACCATCACCATCACCATCACCATCACCATCACCATCACCATCACCATCCACCATCACCATCACCATCACCATCACCATCACCATCACCATCACCATCAACCATCACCAGCACCATCACCCACTCACCATCACCATCACCATCACCATCACCATCTCCATCACCAGCCACCATCACCATCACCATCACCATCACCATCACCAGCCACCAGCACAGCACCATCACCATCACCATCACCATCACCATCACCATCACCATCACCATCACCATCACCATCACCATCACCATCACCATCACCATCACCATCAACCATCACCAGCACCATCACCATCACCAGCACCATCACCATCACCATCACCATCACCATCACCATTCACCATCCCATCACCATCACCATCACCAGCCCACTCACCATCACCATCACCATCACCATCACCATCACCAGCACCATCACCATCACCATCACCATCACCATCACCATCACCATCACCATCACCATCACCATCACCCATCACCATCACCATCACCATCACCAGCACCATCACCAGCACCATCACCATCACCATCACCATCACCAGCACCATCACCATTCACCATCACCATCACCATCACCATCACCATCACCATCACCATCACCAAGCACACCATCACCATCACCATCACCATCACCATCACCATCACCATCACCATCACCATCACCATCACCATCACCATCACCATCACCATCTCAATCACCATCACCAGCACCATCACCATCACCATCACCATCACCATCACCATCACCATCACCATCACCCATCACCATCACCATCACCATCACCATCACCATCACCATCACCATCACCATCACCATCACCAGCACCATCACCATCACCATCACCTCACCATCACCATCACCATCACCATCACCATCACCCATCACCATTCACCAGCACCATCACCAGCACCATCACCATCACCAGCACCCATCACCATCACCATCACCATCACCATCACCATCCACCATCACCATCACCATCACCAGCACCATCACCATCACCATCACCAGCACCATCACCATCACCCTCACCATCACCATCACCCATCACCATCACCATCACCATCACCATCACCATCACCATCACCATCACCATCACCATCACCAGCTCCAGCCACCATCACCATCACCCATCACCATCACCAGCACCATCACCATCACCATCACCATCACCATCACCATCACCATCACCAGCACCATCACCATCACCATCACCATCACCATCACCCATCACCATCACCATCACCATCACCAGCACCATCACCATCACCATCACCATCACCATCACCATCACCATCACCAGCACCATCACCATCACCATCACCATCACCATCACCATCACCATCACCATCACCATCACCATCACCATCACCATCACCATCACCATCACCATCACCATCACCATCACCATCACCATCACCATCACCATCACCATCACCAGCCCATCACCATCACCATCACCATCACCATCACCATCACCATCACCATCACCATCAACCATCACCATCACCATCACCATCACCATCACCATCACCATCACCAGCACCATCACCCACACCATCACCATCACCATCACCATCACCATCACCATCACCATCACCATCACCATCCACCATCACCATCACCATCACCATCACCTCACCATCACCATCACCATCACCATCACCATCACCATCACCATCACCATCACCATCCACCATCACCATCACCATCACCATCACCATCACCATCACCATCACCATCACCATCACCATCCCATCACCATCACCATCACCATCACCATCACCATCACCATCACCATCACCATCACCATCACCATCACCATCACCTCACCATCACCATCACCATCACCATCACCATCACCATCACCATCACCATCACCATCACCATCACCATCACCATCACCATCACCATCACCATCACCATCACCATCACCATCACCATCACCAATCACCATCACCATCACCATCACCATCACAGCCCCATCACCATCACCATCACCATCACCATCACCATCACCATCACCATCACCATCACCCATCACCATCACCAGCACCATCACCATCACCATCACCATCACCATCACCATCACCATCACCATCACCATCACCATCACCAGTCACCATCACCACATCACCATCACATCACCATCACCATCACCATCACCATCACCCATCACCATCACCATCACCATCACCATCACCATCACCCACTCCATCACCATCACCATCACCATCACCATCACCATCACCATCACCATCACCATCACCCATCACCATCACCATCACCCAGCACCATCACCATCACCATCACCAGCACCATCACCATCACCATGCAACCATTCACCATCACCATCACCATCACCATCACCATCACCATCACCATCACCATCACCATCACCATCACCATCACCATCACCATCACCATCACCATCACCATCACCATCACCGCACCATCCACACCATCACCATCACCATCACCATCACCATCACCATCACCATCACCATCACCATCACCATCACCATCCCACCATCACCATCACCATCACCATCACCATCACCATCACCATCACCATCACCATCACCATCACCATCACCATCACCATCACCATCACCATCACCATCACCAGCACCATCACCATCACCATCACCATCACCATCACCATCACCATCACCAACACCATCACCATCACCATCACCATCACCATCACCATCACCATCACCAGCACCATCACCATCACCATCACCATCACCATCACCATCACCAGCACCATCACCATCACCATCACCATCACCATCACCATCACTTCACCATCACCATCACCATCACCATCACCATCACCATCACCATCACCATCACCATCACCATCACCATCACCATCACCATCACCATCACCATCACCATTCACCATCACCATCACCATCACCATCACCTGCACCATCCATCACCAGTCACCATCAATCACCATCCACCATCACCCATCACCATCACCACATCACCCATCACCATTCACCATCACCATCACCATCACCATCACCATCACCATCACCATCACCATCACCATCACCATCACCATCACCATCACCATCACCATCACCATCACCATCACCATCACCATCACCATCACCATCACCATCACCATCACCATCACCATCACCATCACCATCACCATCACCATCACCATCACCATCACCATCACCATCACCATCACCATCACCATCACCACACCATCACCATCACCATCACCATCACCATCACCATCACCATCACCATCACCATCCCACATACCATCACCATCACCATCACCATCACCATCACCATCACCATCACCATCACCATCACCACTCCATCACCATCACCATCACCATCACCATCACCATCACCATCACCATCACCATCACCATCACCATCACCATCACCATCACCATCACCAAGCACCATCACCATCCTCCATCACCATCACCATCACCATCACCATCACCATCACCATCACCATCACCATCACCACATCACCATCACCATCACCATCACCATCACCATCACCATCACCATTCACCATCACCAATCACCATCACCATCACCATCACCATCACCATCACCATCACCATCACCATCACCATCACCATCACCATCACCATCACCATCACCATCACCATCACCATCACCATCACCATCACCATCACCATCACCATCACCATCACCATCACCATCACCATCACCATCACCCATCACCATCACCATCACCATCACCATCACCATCACCATCACCATCACCATCACCATCACCATCACCATCACCATCACCAGCACCATCACCATCACCATCACCATCACCAGCTCCCATCACCATCACCATCACCATCACCATCACCATCACCATCACCATCACCATCACCATCACCATCACCATCACCATCACCATCACCATCACCATCACCATCACCATCACCATCAACCATCACCATCACCATCACCATCACCATCACCATCACCATCACCATCACCATCACCATCACCATCACCATCACCATCACCATCACCATCACCATCACCATCACCATCACCATCACCATCACCATCACCATCACCACACCATCACCATCACCATCACCATCACCCATCACCATCACCATCACCATCACCATCACCATCACCATCACCATCACCATCACCATCACCATCACCATCACCATCACCATCACCATCACCATCACCATGCACCATCCCCATCCCATCACCATCACCATCACCATCACCATCACCATCTCACCAGCACCATCACCATCACCATCACATCACCATCACCCATCACCATCACCAGTCACCATCACCATCACCATCACCATCACCATCACCATCACCCATCACCATCACCATCAACACATCACATCACCATCACCATCACCATCACCATCACCATCACCATCACCATCCACCATCACCATCACCATCACCATCACCATCACCATCACCCATCACCATCACCATCACCATCACCATCACCATCACCATCACCATCACCATCACCATCACCATCACCATTCACCATCACCATCACCATCACCATCACCATCACCATCACCATCACCATCACCATCACCATCACCATCACCATCACCATCACCATCACCATCACCATCACCATCACCATACACCATCACCATCACCATCACCATCACCATCACCATCACCATCACCATCACCATCACCATCACCATCACCATCACCATCACCATCACCATCACCATCACCATCACCATCACCAGCCTCCCACACCATCACCATCACCATCACCATCACCATCACCATCACCATCACCATCACCATCACCATCACCATCCCCATCACCATCACCATCACCATCACCATCACCATCATCCATCACCATCACCATCACCATCACCATCACCATCACCATCACCATCACCTCACCACACCACCATCACCATCACCATCACCATCACCATCACCATCACCACTCACCATCACCATCACCATCACCAGCACCATCACCATCACCATCACCATCACCATCACCAGCACCCATCACCATCACCATCACCATCACCATCACCATCACCATCACCATCACCATCACCATCACCATCACTTCACCATCACCATCACCATCACCATCACCATCACCATGCACCATCACCATCACCATCACCATCACCATCACCATCACCAGCACCATCACCATCACCATCACCCATCACCATCACCATCACCATCACCAGTCACCAGTCACCATCACCATCACCAGTCACCATCACCATCACCATCACCAGAATCACCATCACCATCACCATCACCATCACCAGCACCATCACCATCACCATCACCATCACCATCACCATCACCATCACCATCACCATCACCATCACCAGTCACCATCACCATCACCATCACCCTCCACCATCACCATCACCATCACCATCACCATCACCATCACCATCACCATCCACCATCACCATCACCATCACCATCACACATCACCATCACCATCACCATCACCATCACCATCACCATCACCATCACCATCACCATCACCATCACCATCACCATCACCATCACATCACCATCACCATCCACCATCACCATCACCATCACCAATCACCATCACCATCACCATCACCATCACCATCTCCATCACCAGCCACCAGCACCATCACCTTGCACCAGCACCATCACCATCACCATCACCATCACCATCACCATCACCATCACCATCACCATCACCATCACCATCACCATCACCATCACCATCACCATCACCATCACCGATCACCATCACCATCACCATCACCATCACCATCACCATCACCATCACCATCACCATCACCATCACCATCACCATCCCCATCACCATCACCATCACCATCACCATCACCATCACCATCACCATCACCATCACCATCACCATCACCACCATCACCATCACCATCACCATCACCATCACCATCACCATCACCATCACCATCACCATCACCATCACCATCACCATCACCATCACCATCACCATCACCATCACCATCACCAGCACCATCACCATCACCATCACCATCACCATCACCATCACCATCACCATCACCATCACCATCCACCATCACCCATCACCATCACCATCACCATCACCATCACCATCACCATCACCATCACCATCACCATCACCATCACCACACCATCACCCATCACCATCACCATCACCATCACCATCACCATCACCATCACCATCACCATCACCATCACCATCACCATCACCATCACCATCACCATCACCATCACCATCACCATCACCATCACCATCACCATCACCATCACCATCACCATCACCATCACCATCACCATCACCATCACCAGTCACCAGCACCTCCACCATCCACCATCACCATCACCATCACCACCCAGCACCATCACCATCACCATCACCATCACCATCACCATCACCATCACCCATCACCATCACCATCACCATGCACCATCCCCATCACCATCACCATCACCATCACCATCACCATCACCATCACCATGCACCATCATCCACCATCACCCATCTCCATGCCCATCACCATCACCATCACCATCACCATCACCATCACCATCACCATCACCATCACCATCACCATCACCATCACCATCACCATCACCCTCACCATCACCATCACCATCACCATCACCATCACCATCACCATCACCATCACCATCACCATCACCATCACCATCACCCGCACCATCACCATCACCATCACCATCACCCATCACCATCACCATCACCATCACCATCACCATCACCATCACCATCACCATCACCATCACCATCACCATCACCATCACCATCACCATCACCATCACCATCACCATCACCATCACCATCACCCATCACCATCACCATCACCAT
Source organism: Melophagus ovinus (assembly GCA_023089585.1). NCBI lineage: Eukaryota > Metazoa > Arthropoda > Insecta > Diptera > Hippoboscidae > Melophagus > Melophagus ovinus. The sequence continues at coordinate 140,422 of JAKKIB010000171.1, forward strand.
CACCATCACCATCACCATCACCATCACCCTCACCATCACCATCACCATCACCATCACCAATCACCATCACCATCACCATCACCATCACCCATCACCATCACCATCACCATCACCATCACCATCACCATCACCATCACCATCACCAGTCACCATCACCATCACCATCACCATCACCATCACCATCACCATCACCATCACCATCACCATCACCATCACCATCACCATCACCAGCACCATCACACTTCACCATCACCATCACCAGCACCATCACCATCACCATCACCATCACCATGCACCATCACCATCACCATCACCATCACCATCACCAGCACCATCACCAGCACCATCACCATCACCATCACCATCACCATCACCATCACCATCACCA
>JAKKIB010000172.1:2500-7500 GCA_023089585.1 Melophagus ovinus
GTATATGTATATGTATTGTATATGTTATGTATATGTATATGTATATGTATATGTATATGTATATGTATATGTATATGTATATGTATATGTATATGTATATGTATATGTATATGTATATGTATATGTATATGTATATGTATATGTATATGTATATGTATATGTATATGTATATGTATATGTATATGTTTATGTATATGTATATGTATATGTATATGTATATGTATATGTATATGTATATGTATATGTATATGTATATGTATATGTATATGTATATGTATATGTATATGTATATGTATATGTATATGTATATGTATATGTATATGTATATGTATATGTATATGTATATGTATATGTATATGTATATGTATATGTATATGTATATGTATATGTATATGTATATGTATATGTATATGTATATGTATATGTATATGTATATGTATATGTATATGTATATGTATATGTATATGTATATGTATATGTATATGTATATGTATATGTATATGTATATGTATATGTATATGTATATGTATATGTATATGTATATGTATATGTATATGTTATATGTATATGTATATGTATATGTATATGTATATGTATATGTATATGTATATGTATATGTATATGTATATGTATATGTATATGTATATGTATATGTATATGTATATGTATATGTATATGTATATGTATATGTATATGTATATGTAATGTATATGTATATGTATATGTATATGTATATGTATATGTATATGTATATGTATATGTATATGTATATGTATATGTATATGTATATGTATATGTATATGTATTTATATGTATATGTATATGTATATGTATATGTATATGTATATGTATATGTATATGTATATGTATATGTATATGTATATGTATATGTATATGTATATGTATATGTATATGTATATGTATATGTATATGTATATGTTATATGTATATGTATATGTATATGTATATGTATATGTATATGTATATGTATATGTATATGTATATGTATATGTATATGTATATGTATATGTATATGTATATGTATATGTATATGTATATGTATATGTATATGTATATGTATATGTATATGTATATGTATATGTATATGTATATGTATATGTATATGTATATGTATATGTATATGTATATGTATATGTATATGTATATGTATATGTATATGTATATGTATATGTATATGTATATGTATATGTATATGTATATGTATATGTATATGTATATGTATATGTATATGTATATGTATATGTATATGTATATGTATATGTATATGTATATGTATATGTATATGTATATGTATATGTATATGTATATGTATATGTATATGTATATGTATATGTATATGTATATGTATATGTATATGTATATGTATATGTATATGTATATGTATATGTATATGTATATGTATATGTATATGTATATGTATATGTATATGTATATGTATATGTATATGTATATGTATATGTATATGTATATGTATATGTATATGTATATGTATATGTATATGTATATGTATATGTATATGTATATGTATATGTATATGTATATGTATATGTATATGTATATGTATATGTATATGTATATGTATATGTATATGTATATGTATATGTATATGTATATGTATATGTATATGTATATGTATATGTATATGTATATGTATATGTATATGTATATGTATATGTATATGTATATGTATATGTATATGTATATGTATATGTATATGTATATGTATATGTATATGTATATGTATATGTATATGTATATGTATATGTATATGTATATGTATATGTATATGTATATGTATATGTATATGTATATGTATATGTATATGTATATGTATATGTATATGTATATGTATATGTATATGTATATGTATATGTATATGTATATGTATATGTATATGTATATGTATATGTATATGTATATGTATATGTATATGTATAATGTATATGTATATGTATATGTATATGTATATGTATATGTATATGTATATGTATATGTATATGTATATGTATATGTATATGTATATGTATATGTATATGTATATGTATATGTATATGTATATGTATATGTATATGTATATGTATATGTATATGTATATGTATATGTATATGTATATGTATATGTATATGTATATGTATATGTATATGTATATGTATATGTATATGTATATGTATATGTATATGTATATGTATATGTATATGTATATGTATATGTATATGTATATGTATATGTATATGTATATGTATATGTATATGTATATGTATATGTATATGTATATGTATATGTATATGTATATGTATATGTATATGTATATGTATATGTATATGTATATGTATATGTATATGTATATGTATTGTATATGTATATGTATATGTATATGTATATGTATATGTATATGTATATGTATATGTATATGTATATGTATATGTATATGTATATGTATATGTATATGTATATGTATATGTATATGTATATGTATATGTATATGTATATGTATATGTATATGTATATGTATATGTATATGTATATGTATATGTATATGTATATGTATATGTATATGTATATGTATATGTATATGTATATGTATATGTATATGTATATGTATATGTTTGTAATGTATATGTATATGTATATGTATATGTATATGTATATGTATATGTATATGTATATGTATATGTATATGTATATGTATATGTATATGTATATGTATATGTATATGTATATGTATATGTATATGTATATGTATATGTATATGTATATGTATATGTATATGTATATGTATATGTATATGTATATGTATATGTATATGTATATGTATATGTATATGTATATGTATATGTATATGTAATGTATATGTATATGTTATGTATATGTATATGTATATGTATATGTATATGTATATGTATATGTATATGTATATGTATATGTATATGTATATGTATATGTATATGTATATGTATATGTATATGTATATGTATATGTATATGTATATGTATATGTATATGTATATGTATATGTATATGTATATGTATATGTATATGTATATGTATATGTATATGTATATGTATATGTATATGTATATGTATATGTATATGTATATGTATATGTATATGTATATGTATATGTATATGTATATGTATATGTATATGTATATGTATATGTATATGTATATGTATATGTATATGTATATGTATATGTATATGTATATGTATATGTATATGTATATGTTATGTATATGTATATGTATATGTATATGTATATGTATATGTATATGTATATGTATATGTATATGTATATGTATATGTATATGTATATGTATATGTATATGTATATGTATATGTATATGTATATGTATATGTATATGTATATGTATATATGTATATGTATATGTATATGTATATGTATATGTATATGTATATGTATATGTATATGTATATGTATATGTATATGTATATGTATATGTATATGTATATGTATATGTATATGTATATGTATATGTATATATATGTATATGTATATGTATATGTATATGTATATGTATATGTATATGTATATGTATATGTATATGTATATGTTATGTATATGTATATGTATATGTATATGTATATGTATATGTATATGTATATGTATATGTATATGTATATGTATATGTATATGTATATGTATATGTATATGTATATGTATATGTATATGTATATGTATATGTATATGTATATGTATATGTATATGTATATGTATATGTATATGTATATGTATATGTATATGTATATGTATATGTATATGTATATGTATATGTATATGTATATGTATATGTATATGTATATGTATATGTATATGTATATGTATATGTATTGTATATGTATATGTATATGTATATGTATATGTATATGTATATGTATATGTATATGTATATGTATATGTATATGTATATGTATATGTATATGTATATGTATATGTATATGTATATGTATATGTATATGTATATGTATATGTATATGTATATGTATATGTATATGTATATGTATATGTATATGTATATGTATATGTATATGTATATGTATATGTATATGTATATGTATATGTATATGTATATGTATATGTATATGTATATGTATATGTATATGTATATGTATATGTATATGTATATGTATATGTATATGTATATGTATATGTATATGTATATGTATATGTATATGTATATGTATATGTATATGTATATGTATATGTAATATGTATATGTATATGTATATGTATATGTATATGTATATGTATATGTATATGTATATGTATATGTATATGTATATGTATATGTATATGTATATGTATATGTATATGTATATGTATATGTATATGTATATGTATATGTATATGTATATGTATATGTATATGTATATGTATATGTATATGTATATGTATATGTATATGTATATGTATATGTATATGTATATGTATATGTATATGTATATGTATATGTATATGTATATGTATATGTATATGTATATGTATATGTATATGTATATGTATATGTATATGTATATGTATATGTATATGTATATGTATATGTATATGTATATGTATATGTATATGTATATGTATATGTATATGTATATGTATATGTATATGTATATGTATATGTATATGTATATGTATATGTATATGTATATGTATATGTATATGTATATGTATATGTATATGTATATGTATATATATGTATATGTATATGTATATGTATATGTATATGTATATGTATATGTATATGTATATGTATATGTATATGTATATGTATATGTATATATTATGTATATGTATATGTATATGTATATGTATATGTATATATATGTTATGTATATGTATATGTATATGTATATGTATATGTATATGTATATGTATATGTATATGTATATGTATATGTATATGTATATGTATATGTATATGTATATGTATATGTATATGTATATGTATATATATGTATATGTATATGT
>JAKKIB010000172.1:25000-30000 GCA_023089585.1 Melophagus ovinus
TATATGTATATGTATATGTATATGTATATGTATATGTATATGTATATGTATATGTATATGTATATGTATATGTATATGTATATGTATATGTATATGTATATGTATATGTATATGTATATGTATATGTATATGTATATGTATATGTATATGTATATGTATATGTATATGTATATGTATATGTATATGTATATGTATATGTATATGTATATGTATATGTATATGTATATGTATATGTATATGTATATGTATATGTATATGTATATGTATATGTATATGTATATGTATATGTATATGTATATGTATATGTATATGTATATGTATATGTATATGTATATGTATATGTATATGTATATGTATATGTATATGTATATGTATATGTATATGTATATGTATATGTATATGTATATGTATATGTATATGTATATGTATATGTATATGTATATGTATATGTATATGTATATGTATATGTATATGTATATGTATATGTATATGTATATGTATATGTATATGTATATGTATATGTATATGTATATGTATATGTATATGTATATGTATATGTATATGTATATGTATATGTATATGTATATGTATATGTATATGTATATGTATATGTATATGTATATGTATATGTATATGTATATGTATATGTATATGTATATGTATATGTATATGTATATGTATATGTATATGTATATGTATATGTATATGTATATGTATATGTATATGTATATGTATATGTATATGTATATGTATATGTATATGTATATGTATATGTATATGTATATGTATATGTATATGTATATGTATATGTATATGTATATGTATATGTATATGTATATGTATATGTATATGTATATGTATATGTATATGTATATGTATATGTATATGTATATGTATATGTATATGTATATGTATATGTATATGTATATGTATATGTATATGTATATGTATATGTATATGTATATGTATATGTATATGTATATGTATATGTATATGTATATGTATATGTATATGTATATGTATATGTATATGTATATGTATATGTATATGTATATGTATATGTATATGTATATGTATATGTATATGTATATGTATATGTATATGTATATGTATATGTATATGTATATGTATATGTATATGTATATGTATATGTATATGTATATGTATATGTATATGTATATGTATATGTATATGTATATGTATATGTATATGTATATGTATATGTATATGTATATGTATATGTATATGTATATGTATATGTATATGTATATGTATATGTATATGTATATGTATATGTATATGTATATGTATATGTATATGTATATGTATATGTATATGTATATATGTATATGTATATGTATATGTATATGTATATGTATATGTATATGTATATGTATATGTATATGTATATGTATATGTATATGTATATGTATATGTATATGTATATGTATATGTATATGTATATGTATATGTATATGTATATGTATATGTATATGTATATGTATATGTATATGTATATGTATATGTATATGTATATGTATATGTATATGTATATGTATATGTATATGTATATGTATATGTATATGTATATGTATATGTATATGTATATGTATATGTATATGTATATGTATATGTATATGTATATGTATATGTATATGTATATGTATATGTATATGTATATGTATATGTATATGTATATGTATATGTATATGTATATGTATATGTATATGTATATGTATATGTATATGTATATGTATATGTATATGTATATGTATATGTATATGTATATGTATATGTATATGTATATGTATATGTATATGTATATGTATATGTATATGTATATGTATATGTATATGTATATGTATATGTATATGTATATGTATATGTATATGTATATGTATATGTATATGTATATGTATATGTATATGTATATGTATATGTATATGTATATGTATATGTATATGTATATGTATATGTATATGTATATGTATATGTATATGTATATGTATATGTATATGTATATGTATATGTATATGTATATGTATATGTATATGTATATGTATATGTATATGTATATGTATATGTATATGTATATGTATATGTATATGTATATGTATATGTATATGTATATGTATATGTATATGTATATGTATATGTATATGTATATGTATATGTATATGTATATGTATATGTATATGTATATGTATATGTATATGTATATGTATATGTATATGTATATGTATATGTATATGTATATGTATATGTATATGTATATGTATATGTATATGTATATGTATATGTATATGTATATGTATATGTATATGTATATGTATATGTATATGTATATGTATATGTATATGTATATGTATATGTATATGTATATGTATATGTATATGTATATGTATATGTATATGTATATGTATATGTATATGTATATGTATATGTATATGTATATGTATATGTATATGTATATGTATATGTATATGTATATGTATATGTATATGTATATGTATATGTATATGTATATGTATATGTATATGTATATGTATATGTATATGTATATGTATATGTATATGTATATGTATATGTATATGTATATGTATATGTATATGTATATGTATATGTATATGTATATGTATATGTATATGTATATGTATATGTATATGTATATGTATATGTATATGTATATGTATATGTATATGTATATGTATATGTATATGTATATGTATATGTATATGTATATGTATATGTATATGTATATGTATATGTATATGTATATGTATATGTATATGTATATGTATATGTATATGTATATGTATATGTATATGTATATGTATATGTATATGTATATGTATATGTATATGTATATGTATATGTATATGTATATGTATATGTATATGTATATGTATATGTATATGTATATGTATATGTATATGTATATGTATATGTATATGTATATGTATATGTATATGTATATGTATATGTATATGTATATGTATATGTATATGTATATGTATATGTATATGTATATGTATATGTATATGTATATGTATATGTATATGTATATGTATATGTATATGTATATGTATATGTATATGTATATGTATATGTATATGTATATGTATATGTATATGTATATGTATATGTATATGTATATGTATATGTATATGTATATGTATATGTATATGTATATGTATATGTATATGTATATGTATATGTATATGTATATGTATATGTATATGTATATGTATATGTATATGTATATGTATATGTATATGTATATGTATATGTATATGTATATGTATATGTATATGTATATGTATATGTATATGTATATGTATATGTATATGTATATGTATATGTATATGTATATGTATATGTATATGTATATGTATATGTATATGTATATGTATATGTATATGTATATGTATATGTATATGTATATGTATATGTATATGTATATGTATATGTATATGTATATGTATATGTATATGTATATGTATATGTATATGTATATGTATATGTATATGTATATGTATATGTATATGTATATGTATATGTATATGTATATGTATATGTATATGTATATGTATATGTATATGTATATGTATATGTATATGTATATGTATATGTATATGTATATGTATATGTATATGTATATGTATATGTATATGTATATGTATATGTATATGTATATGTATATGTATATGTATATGTATATGTATATGTATATGTATATGTATATGTATATGTATATGTATATGTATATGTATATGTATATGTATATGTATATGTATATGTATATGTATATGTATATGTATATGTATATGTATATGTATATGTATATGTATATGTATATGTATATGTATATGTATATGTATATGTATATGTATATGTATATGTATATGTATATGTATATGTATATGTATATGTATATGTATATGTATATGTATATGTATATGTATATGTATATGTATATGTATATGTATATGTATATGTATATGTATATGTATATGTATATGTATATGTATATGTATATGTATATGTATATGTATATGTATATGTATATGTATATGTATATGTATATGTATATGTATATGTATATGTATATGTATATGTATATGTATATGTATATGTATATGTATATGTATATGTATATGTATATGTATATGTATATGTATATGTATATGTATATGTATATGTATATGTATATGTATATGTATATGTATATGTATATGTATATGTATATGTATATGTATATGTATATGTATATGTATATGTATATGTATATGTATATGTATATGTATATGTATATGTATATGTATATGTATATGTATATGTATATGTATATGTATATGTATATGTATATGTATATGTATATGTATATGTATATGTATATGTATATGTATATGTATATGTATATGTATATGTATATGTATATGTATATGTATATGTATATGTATATGTATATGTATATGTATATGTATATGTATATGTATATGTATATGTATATGTATATGTATATGTATATGTATATGTATATGTATATGTATATGTATATGTATATGTATATGTATATGTATATGTATATGTATATGTATATGTATATGTATATGTATATGTATATGTATATGTATATGTATATGTATATGTATATGTATATGTATATGTATATGTATATGTATATGTATATGTATATGTATATGTATATGTATATGTATATGTATATGTATATGTATATGTATATGTATATGTATATGTATATGTATATGTATATGTATATGTATATGTATATGTATATGTATATGTATATGTATATGTATATGTATATGTATATGTATATGTATATGTATATGTATATGTATATGTATATGTATATGTATATGTATATGTATATGTATATGTATATGTATATGTATATGTATATGTATATGTATATGTATATGTATATGTATATGTATATGTATATGTATATGTATATGTATATGTATATGTATATG
>JAKKIB010000172.1:35000-37500 GCA_023089585.1 Melophagus ovinus
TATGTATATGTATATGTATATGTATATGTATATGTATATGTATATGTATATGTATATGTATATGTATATGTATATGTATATGTATATGTATATGTATATGTATATGTATATGTATATGTATATGTATATGTATATGTATATGTATATGTATATGTATATGTATATGTATATGTATATGTATATGTATATGTATATGTATATGTATATGTATATGTATATGTATATGTATATGTATATGTATATGTATATGTATATGTATATGTATATGTATATGTATATGTATATGTATATGTATATGTATATGTATATGTATATGTATATGTATATGTATATGTATATGTATATGTATATGTATATGTATATGTATATGTATATGTATATGTATATGTATATGTATATGTATATGTATATGTATATGTATATGTATATGTATATGTATATGTATATGTATATGTATATGTATATGTATATGTATATGTATATGTATATGTATATGTATATGTATATGTATATGTTATGTATATGTATATGTATATGTATATGTATATGTATATGTATATGTATATGTATATGTATATGTATATGTATATGTATATGTATATGTATATGTATATGTATATGTATATGTATATGTATATGTATATGTATATGTATATGTATATGTATATGTATATGTATATGTATATGTATATGTATATGTATATGTATATGTATATGTATATGTATATGTATATGTATATGTATATGTATATGTATATGTATATGTATATGTATATGTATATGTATATGTATATGTATATGTATATGTATATGTATATGTATATGTATATGTATATGTATATGTATATGTATATGTATATGTATATGTATATGTATATGTATATGTATATGTATATGTATATGTATATGTATATGTATATGTATATGTATATGTATATGTATATGTATATGTATATGTATATGTATATGTATATGTATATGTATATGTATATGTATATGTATATGTATATGTATATGTATATGTATATGTATATGTATATGTATATGTATATGTATATGTATATGTATATGTATATGTATATGTATATGTATATGTATATGTATATGTATATGTATATGTATATGTATATGTATATGTATATGTATATGTATATGTATATGTATATGTATATGTATATGTATATGTATATGTATATGTATATGTATATGTATATGTATATGTATATGTATATGTATATGTATATGTATATGTATATGTATATGTATATGTATATGTATATGTATATGTATATGTATATGTATTGTATATGTATATGTATATGTATATGTATATGTATATGTATATGTATATGTATATGTATATGTATATGTATATGTATATGTATATGTATATGTATATGTATATGTATATGTATATGTATATGTATATGTATATATGTATATGTATATGTATATGTATATGTATATGTATATGTATATGTATATGTATATGTATATGTATATGTATATGTATATGTATATGTATATGTATATGTATATGTATATGTATATGTATATGTATATGTATATGTATATGTATATGTATATGTATATGTATATGTATATGTATATGTATATGTATATGTATATGTATATGTATATGTATATGTATATGTATATGTATATGTATATGTATATGTATATGTATATGTATATGTATATGTATATGTATATGTATATGTATATGTATATGTATATGTATATGTATATGTATATGTATATGTATATGTATATGTATATGTATATGTATATGTATATGTATATGTATATGTATATGTATATGTATATGTATATGTATATGTATATGTATATGTATATGTATATGTATATGTATATGTATATGTATATGTATATGTATATGTATATGTATATGTATATGTATATGTATATGTATATGTATATGTATATGTATATGTATATGTATATGTATATGTATATGTATATGTATATGTATATGTATATGTATATGTATATGTATATGTATATGTATATGTATATGTATATGTATATGTATATGTATATGTATATGTATATGTATATGTATATGTATATGTATATGTATATGTATATGTATATGTATATGTATATGTATATGTATATGTATATGTATATGTATATGTATATGTATATGTATATGTATATGTATATGTATATGTATATGTATATGTATATGTATATGTATATGTATATGTATATGTATATGTATATGTATATGTATATGTATATGTATATGTATATGTATATGTATATGTATATGTATATGTATATGTATATGTATATGTATATGTATATGTATATGTATATGTATATGTATATGTATATGTATATGTATATGTATATGTATATGTATATGTATATGTATATGTATATGTATATGTATATGTATATGTATATGTATATGTATATGTATATGTATATGTATATGTATATGTATATGTATATGTATATGTATATGTATATG